>JBBPLF010001158.1:0-11394 GCA_038089615.1 Aureoboletus auriporus
TACTCCGCAAAGCGTGTTCACCTGATGACCGGAGATCATGCCCCTTGTCGAGTAATCCATCCCTCGGAGATCGCCTGGTACGACCTCCAAAATATGCTGCAAAGTAGTGCATCACATTCAAGTTGGGTATGGTGAGACATACGTTACCAAATATCAGTCTGTATCGCGGATGCTGAACGATCTTGGTCGGTAAACTACCGAGCGGTTTACCATCCACCAAAAGCAATCCATCAAGTAAATTGAAATGGACCATTTGCGACGACTGCTTTGCTGTCGACGCGTGCACGATATCCAACGTGAATTCGGCTTTTGTACTGGAGTCCACTTCGAGGTTGGACGGTAGTGGTGTCAAAACCTGTTAATAGCAAGGTCCATTGGGGTCGGCCACGATTAGATCGCTGACGACACTCTCAAGAGCGGGGGAGAGACGACGGTCTTGGTCAAGGAGTAACTGAGGAGCCATGCGTTGTTAGGCGCGTGATCATGGATCAAGATAGAAAAACCGTCGATATCTGCAGAACTAAGGTTCAACATCAAATATGTTTCGACAGATGGCGGCGCTGTCTCGCAAAATCCCATGAAATTCTTGATCTCTGGGCGTCCTCGCGAGCTTAGCTGAGAGCTCCGTTACCTATTCGGGCACCTTACTATGGACGCTACGAAGAAGTCCGAGCGCTTTCAGTGACATGGCTGGATCAGGACTGGCTTCAACGTCCTGAATGAGGCTCCGGAGCTCCACAAGAAGTGCATTGCAAAAGGAGGGTTGTGGGCCACCGTTCAGGCGAAAACTCTCGCTAATTCAGATGTCACCATAGTCATGATCATGATCAAAGTTCATGTGAAGTGTATGATTGGTGGGCCGACAAGTACGTTCTCTATCAGTGCTTGGCATCAACAATGGCATGTCGTTAGTTAACTGGATGCAAGGAACGCGCCATGTGCAACATTTGTCGTAGTGTCCGATAACAACGCCTTCAAACAACTTGAGCCCCTTGTTGTCTTCGAATGCTGGAATCATTCACAGGGGGAATTTGCTGAGATATTCAGGTGTTTTGTTCGTCAGGTTGAATTGCACAAACAGGAGTGTTGATATCGAGGCCTGCTACCGCGGCTGCGGCCAGAACCTTTACAAGGGGGAGTGATTCATAGTTATATTGGCCATATAATTTAAATACTCAAGTTGCGACGCACGGCTTTGGTTTGACCCTGAGTTAATTTCCACCAGACTCATAGAGTGCTAATGGGTGCCGTGTTGTATGCGGTATCTCAGATATCGGATACAGATCTTCTCGGTTGTATCCTGGTTCCGAGTCGTATGGCCATTGGGGCAGACTTGACAAATATGCACAGGGACGAAACCAGTCCCTGAGCTCGACCTCGAGGGGCGAGCGGAGTATGCATGTGAGCCTTGAAGTCCGACTGTGCGAGTCGGATATACCATGAACAATATAGTGAGGTGACGGGCATCTAATCGTGAGGAAGGCCCTAGGGATCGACTCAAGACCCTGTAGGAGGCGCCTGGACACGTCAATGAACGCTTAGAGGGCATGGTGGACGTAGACGAAAACTCACCAGCACCGGCTCCGGACGAAGAGTACCTACAAAGCAATAGACATAGCCATCGGGAGCGTCCAAAACGCGAGAGAAACGAGCGTGTCGATGAAATAGACACGTAACATCGACGTGGAGAGCTAGTAGGCCAACTTGGTGGACCAGTGGAAATGGGAGACGTTCAGGCCAAAGGAACGGGTCGAAATAATGCAGGCGCGGTGACCATGGGTTGGCAACCGATATGAAACGGACGGCGGGGCGAGTGACGGGCGCCACAAGTCGAAACGAATCAAATGGCAGCGGGAGAACTGCTATGCTGCCAATGACCCATCATGCATCAGGTTGAATGATCATATTGAGACCATTTCCAACATATCGGATAGGTTGTAGACAGCGATCCGAACACGCAAGCATGTGAATTGTTATACAGCCTCTGATTACCTAATCATACAACCCCGCCTAGTTCCTTCGACCAAACCGTGACTTACTTGAAAAGATTGGCCGATGCCGGGCTGCAGAAGAGAGCATGCACGTCGTGCCTTCCACAGGCTTGCGGATTCTATTCAACCTGCTCGCTCAAAGGTATAGGTCGTACCAACTCGTATCTGGGATCATCTGCTTCCAAGCGCCTATCACACTTAGCGAGACAGCTTTCTTCCGCGTTTCATTCAGATGCCTGACATCGTGGAATTCTTGTCACAGCCGTTGTCACTCGGAAGGTATAAAGGGCTGAACAACACTCCAGGACATTCACCAGAAAAGCCTCGCTATTTTCTCTCACAACCAATAACTGCGTTCTCATCTAACCATGCATTTTGTCAACTCTCTCGTTGCATTTGCCTTCTTCACCATTGCCATGGCAGCGGTCATGCCAGACGTTAGTCGTAGGGGCACTGACTCTGGCCCCTCCAGCGACCTTGTTTGTATCCCCGGGGCTGGAGATTGCACAAGCACAGGCTCAACCGGGTATGCGCTTTTCTTGTGAAACCCATAGGGTCACAACTGATTTATTTTCGTGTCTTCAGTTAACTATCCTTTCCCGCACATGTTGCCATTGCAGGTGCTTCGTGTGGAGTTGTGTTACTTATGTGTTAGGTTTTTTATGCCCCATTCTTTGTTATGTTATGTAAAGTAGCCAATGTGTGATGTCAATGTTTGTTTGAAGTCAGAAAGTTCGCTGATTGGCTAACAGCTTCCTACCGGTTGGCGCTGCCAGTGCTCAATTGGGGACTTGGGGTCGCAGCGGCAATACGTTGGGGCCTATGCTTAGGCCTCAGGCCTCAGCGCTCAGCCTTGAAGTCAACGACCGATGCTATGGAATTTGCAATTTCAAGTAGGTGTGAGGTCAGCCTGCCAGTGACTCCCCCTCGAGTCTAAATGACAGCTACAGCCTGAGATATAATAAAGGGGCACCTTGCTTATATATCACCCACAATGCCACGATGACTGCCCTCCGGCCTACTGCCCACCAAAAGCTCACAACCAATGACGCTCCTACGCTCAGCTCTACCGCGACTTTCGTGTCCACCCTCGATGCCTTTTTTCTAGGTCGATCGCTATCTAGATAACGCTTGGGCAGAAGACTCGGATTTGACCCTTCGTATCATCTCGAGCACAAGGAGTATTCATGATCGGAGAAAGAAACCTTCTATAGGTGTCTTTCTTCATGATTTCTCGTTACCATGTACTCATCCTTCCAGTCCGTCTAGGGTATTTGAATGGCTCTTTGAGAATCATCCCCGGACGGCAATCTTGAACCTCCATTATTTGGTAGATCTGGTGCGTCTTGGATCTGTCAAGAAAACGGCGAAAGGATAAGAAAAGAAGGGTGCATCACATGGGTACTGGAAAGATTTACTGAACATACTCGCTCTGACTACTGTCGACGAACTAAAACCAAGAACGCCAGATCCGCGTTGCAATTTCCTGCACAGTTATTGTGATGGGAAATCTCGGCCTGCTTTCAAGAACAATGAGGAACAAGAGGAATAGTCGCGCGCTCAACACATTGAACGATCTCACCACACGCATGATCGTCTCAGACGGAAGCTGCTTGACAAGCATTATTGCGCGCTCTATGTAGCGATTGCGCGGCTGTTTTCAGGTCAAATGGTAAACGAATCCAATGTCATGCCCAAGATCACCGCCCCGCCTGCTAATGCAGCGAAGGGGGACCGACTGACACTCATGCATGCTCTCACTCTTGTTACCAAGTGGGCTCCGACCCCCGGGGGTCCCCATGACCGTGTCACGAACATGCCATCCACCATTTGTCTCCTTCTCCACGAGGCGCGAGCGTTTTCTTCCATCGCTCACCAATCTCTTTCTCTGTTGCGACTCCTTTGCCACCACCCGAAATACATCTGTTTCGTCGTGTTTATCAACAGCATGTTCTCACTCGAGGCAGACGCTATGCGTGTGTCCCCGAACCCCTCATGTTATCGAATCATTGGTCGCAGATCGTCTATTCGTGAGTTCCATCGATTTGCATGAACAAGAACAAGGACAGGTTTTTCATGCATGATCAAGAGAGGTTCCTGAATTATTTTGATGATGTTGAATCGGGAAAAAAGCAAATCAGCGGCGCGACGCTCCTTCCTCACATTCTTGCTATGGAGGCCATGAAACGATATTGTCCGGAAACTTCAGCGACTCGGAGTGTAGACCCCGCGCGTCCTCTATCGAATTTCCTGCAAGAGCGGAAGAGAGGGCTTCAGGAGGCTCAGATGAAGGTCGTCGATGCTCAGTGGGCTACGCTCGTGGCACGTCTCCGGGAATCAGGCCGGCTAGATAACTGTATAGCCATCTGCGATGTATCGGGATCCATGGGAGTCGTTGCTCATTGTCCGAGACACGAATCCAAATTCGATGTCGACCCAATCTGGCCCGTTAAAGTTATATCCTTATCGCTTCTCGTGGCGCGGCTTGCAAGACCTCCCTTCAATGATTCATTCATCACCTTTTCTGCGTCTCCGGAATTCGTTGCTCTCAATCCAGATGTTTCTCTGGGTGCAACGATCATTGGCATGAGGCGAACGAGATGGCAGATGAACACGGACTTCAACGCCGTCTTCCTCAAGCTCGTCCTTCTCCTTGCCATTCAGCACAAAGTTCCAAAGGACCAGATGATCAAACGGATCTTTGTGTTCAGCGATATGCAGTTCGACGCCGCACAGGAGACGACCGATCCAGCAGTTGCAGCAACGGAATGGAAGACGAATCACGACGTGATCGCAGAGGCGTATGCGCAAGCTGGATATGACATTCCTGAGTTGATGTATTGGGGCTTGAGCAGGCCGATGGATGGTAACGGTATCACTGCACCGGTGACTGCCGAAAGGGAGGGGGTTGCTTTTTTGAGCGGATACCCGCCCTCGCTGCTCAAGGTGTTCATGGATGTCGATGAAGAAGATAAAGAGGAGGAGGATTGGGACATGGGTGACGAAGAGGAGGTTCGACCTGCAAGGGAGCCTCTGACGCCAAAGCAGTGGATGAAGAAGCCATTGGGAAAGCAGAGCTATAACGGACTGGTTGTTGTGGATTAAAATGCGAGGTAGACTCGCCCAGGGACTTTCTGTACCATGAATGTCATTCTCGCATGCTAGCGTGATTCATTTCCTGCCCACTGTCAAGACGACGTTTCAGAATCACTGAGTGACGTACGCAGTCCTTTAGATTGAGGTTCGGGAATGAAACTCTAACTCACGAACGTCAGAAGATTATAAGGGTTTGCCGTGCGTCTATTGCCGAAACCGCTACTTGATGATCCATATTCCCCTGCAAACGGGGACTCCGTAGCACGTACACAACTACTTACACCCTTCAGAAAGTTACCCCCGTCTGACACCTGACATCAGAGTGATTCTCCTCTTACCATGCTTATTATACAGGGCAAGTCATACCACCCGGCGGAAACCGTCCTATGTACAAATGTCTTTTCCGGATTCCGCCTCTAAGATCAATTGGTCATAAATGCGTTCCAGAACCCAGCGTTGATTTTGACTGTTCTGTGTCCGTGTCAGCATAAACACATGTCACTGTATTTGATCAACTACGCTTACATCACGAAGCAAAGCAGAAGCCTATGCATATTGAATTGAAACAGGCTTAGTCACGAGCATATAGCACAAACATCGACTAGCTCACATGTTGAGGGCGTTGCGTAAGATGAATAGCCATGGCGTTTACAGCATTTCCGATCCTGTCTTGATAGATCAAGGGATGACACTGCACTAGGAATAAGGGTTAAGACTAACACATAGGTATTCCCGCGAGGCTCGATGGTCCAAGTGGTAGAGCTGCCATCCGGAACACACACTAATTCGTTTCCATTCCCAGTACTCAACGGTGCGGCCAACGTGCCTCTGTGACCTGCAATTCTGTAGGCCCCATCATCAACGTGAGAAATGGACCACTGTATGGATCAGTAGTTGTAGTACAAAACACGCCAACACAGCCAAGAGTTAACTTGAACGACGAACCTTTTGAGAATCATTGGATGAATTCAACTGTTGCACCCCAACTATGCCGGCTGCGTCTTCCGGGCACGTGAGATATACATCACCAATTGTGCTCTTGATGCGGTATGTACCGTCCGAAACGTGCTCACTTCGCCGAATGGTTGTTCCTGCCAATTCATCTATTTTTCATCGACGTTCAGTGGGTCGTAAGTCACATTTCCACCAAAGAACGCACCAAAACGCAACTCGAGCGTACGAAATAGGCCACGCACAGCCTCAAAGGCCTCATTTTGCAGCCTCAGGTTAGGTTCAAGCATATTTCGCGGTAGTTGAACAAGATAGGGCAGGGGAATGATATTATTGAGATTGCGTATGGTGATTATCCCGTTGTCACCGCTGGTTGCAAGATAGTTGTTGTCCGACGAAAGTGCGATTCTCCGTAGTCGACCAGGATGATTGAAGATTGGTCCAAATCGCTCACCCGTGGAAGGATCCCATAGTGAGAGGGAACTACCAACGAAGGAAGCGACGAATCTGCCGTTGCTAGGTACAGCGAGGCCCCCTGAGTCAGCATTTTCGTGATTCCCAGGAATGAACCATTGAGAGATAACTGAGCCAGTGTCGACATAAATGTGCTTGATCGTATTGTGGGATGAAGCAAAGATGCGCTGGGAGTCACTCGACCAGGCGATGGTATTCAATCCGTGTGCATTAACTGGTATTGTTCTGATCAACTGGCCGGTGCGCGCGTGATAAACTCGGCACTCCTGTTTCCAGGTGGAAGTGGCAATGTGATCCCCGTCCGGTGAAAATTTTACAGAAACGACAGCGTCACTGTGTTGGAGTGGACCGAGAAGTTGCTGGCCGGTCAAAATGTCCCAGATGCATGCATGCTTGTCATCCGCGCCTGTCGCGAATGTGGTCGAATCGGGTGAAATATCGACCGCTTCCACCTCTGCCGTGTTCTCGTGCACCTGAACGACCTTTTGCCAAGTATTTCGGTTCCACACAGTGGCCAACTTGTGCCCACCGCTGACGATCCACTTGCGATCGCCTGACAGTGCAAGTGCCCGGACACGTTCGCTTCCTTTGACTGCCTCTCCGACTTCTCTGCCATCGATGGACCACTGTCTGATCGTTCCATCTTCCCCACCACTCAGAAAGTGCTTGCCATCCTCCAAGAAAAGGAGTGAACCTAAACTCTTGATCTGCATCGTTTTCGCGTTATCTGAATGATGTACAGTCAGCATCAATCTCTCACTCAATCAGAACTCACTCATTGTTAACATTTGATGTCAAGACAGACGCAAGAGTCGCTAGTATTAGTAATACTACCATTACTACTACCACGCGTCTACGAGGTCCATGGACCACACGGTTTCAGACAGAGTCGGATCCGAGGCCAAATTGTAAAGCGGCGCAAAGGACCGACGTCTCCGATGGGACCAAACTTTTTGGGCCGGTCGACCACTGCAATCTTTCGAGTACTTGAGTCAACGAACAAGGAGACCACTAAAATCATGGAAACTCTAAGTATGTATTTTCTTCAACGCCTCATCTGCAAATGTTTCATTCGAATGGAATTTCACTCCAAGCCGCACCAGATGATGGTCTGGGATAGCAATGCGCGGATACAAGCTGAACTCGGATTGGATATCGTACTAGAAATCCAAGGTGAGATGACTTCACCCAATACCGTGAATACATACGTATGTATTCATTCCGTCAAGTTCCTGGATGAATTCATAAGCAAGAATGGTCACTGAAGACAACACGGAACCAATAGGCACTGGTTGCACCTGTTACAAAACGAACGGGGTGTCCAAAAGCTGCACCACTGGGTGAGTATCGAATATCAAGCAATGGCATTGAGTGGTACACTACCTTTCTTGATAACGTTCGTGTGGTCCGTATAGTTCATCTTGTCGCACAAATGTCTCGCCGAGAATCGGCGCCGAATCATCTTTGTAGTATTTGAGCAGCGCGAGTATGCGTTGACCGGGGTCACATTCAATCCAGGTAGAGTATTGTGGGGAGTTTGGATTATACCTGGGTATGGTAAGCTCGTAAGAGTGGTCTGCCGTTGCGGTCAGATGATATATCTCTGGCACTGGACACAGTTTTTCGCACCCAATACCTCGCTTTCTTCACGTCCGTTCATGCAAGGATCTGTGCAATATGGACAGGAATTCACAATGGGAAGGTTAAATCCACATCAGAACATGGTAAGGAATGATGGTACATTGCTCGTGCCAGGGAGAATGGTTGCGGGTATGAGTGGGGACGGAGGGGATGGATATAGGAAGAAGTATCAGAAGAAGGGGGAGAGGGTGAAGCAGAGGAGTGGAAAGGGATTTGATTGATTGAGACGGTGTCCGCTATGATCTACATGTCGGCAGGCCAGGTTGGAGGCTCATTTGTTATGGTCGAGCTTCCGATGACGCGCTCACAAGACGGAAACAGTTTGTTACAGTCTTCAAAGTGGCACTGGCAGAACCCAGAGATGATTGGCAAATGGACAGTGATACCTTGAAATGCACAGATAAAGATTGGGGTTCTGTGTAGGTTTAGCGTCGCTCTAGAAGGGACAGGGAGGGGTGGACTATAGAGTCCCACACCCCCTAACACCATAGGGTGTGCGTAAGGGCATTTTCCTCGGATCGGAACGTTCAGGAAGAACTTCCGCCATAGTATTCTGAGTAGAACTAGACTTGTCAGTTGCTACCCAAATATCATCATTTGTCCAAAAAAAGGAAGGGACAGGGAAGACTCGTCACGTACTCTGTGGGAGATGTCACCCAGCCATGCCCCAACGTCTTCCTGGACGGTCGTGGCTGAGGAAAAGGTTGTGCGTGCAAACTATGGACTCTGTTGCTCACTGTCTTGGGTTGCAGGCCTCGACTCGAGTACAGACATAACACAATGTTCCCACGTTTCCTTCTTCTTGACTGTCTAGGTAGAAATCGGTACGTTCTTTTATGTTACATCTCTGCTATACTGTTACGGCGTTACCAGAACCAGTACTCTTCATTTTGTCTACCTCAACGTTCTCGTCAGATGTCCAAAGTTGTTACGATCCGTTAAACCACGGACTTTAGCAGTCGAAATGGTTACATCTGCTTCGACGGGCAGTTAGAGAAAGCAAAGTCCGTTTATATGTTTTCATCATTTCCTATGGTTCGTTGATGTCCTTAGTGTTTCTGAACCAAGTCCTCGATCCTGCCAAGATGGATTCATCTGTTACATCTACTTCGACAACCAATCATACAGAGCAAAGTCGGTCGATATGTTTTCACCATTTCTATAGCTCATAGAGGTTCTCAGTGCTTCTCGATCAAGTTCGCAATCCTGCAAAAATGAATCGGTCTGGGTGCAAGCCATTTCTGCATAGCACATGTCAAAATTTCATGACCCGATTCCTCATTGGGTCGAAGACTCGTTATCTGGTACCAACATATACTGGCTTTATGGTGACGCAGGCATAGGGAAGAGCGCCATTGCCAGCTCTGTTGCCCAGGGATGGTGAGGAATGTATGTTGCGTACCTGTTCTTTGACAGGAATGATCCCATCTCGAGTCACACTAACCTTATCATCCGTACTATCACCCATAACTCGCCACCAGCAAGTCAGATATCCAACTTAGTATCCTGAAAGCTATCGAGAAGAATCCCAAGATAGGCACCGAATCGTTTGTCACTCAGTTCATCAAGCTTCTTCACGAGCCTTTGACTGTATGTCAACGCAAACTCGGTTCCCCTATCCTCGTCATTCTAGATGCTCTTGATGAACGTAGAGATCCCAAAACTCGTAGGGTCCTCGCGGACCTTATAGCAAAGAGATTCACATCGCTTCCATTCCCGGTGAATCCTACTCGATTTTCTAATCACGCTTTCCTCCAGTACTTATTACTTACACTCTCGTTCTAGCTCGTATACGTTTCTCGCCTTCTCGTCCTCGTACAGCCCGTGGCACAAGTTATGAGCCCCGCGTACCACAGCGGAAGTTGTGTCCATAGGTACTCGGCGGTGATTCAGAATCACATCCGAGGCCGAGTCTCTTCGTCGGATTCTGAACCTATACACAGCAAACGGAGGGAGTATCGCTACGTCCTTTCTTCATCCTTCGCATGTATCTCCAGAAATTGAGGTTCGGGAATGAAACTTTAAACCGTGAACGCGGATCCTCCATCTGACACTTGGGCCTACCGCATCACCCAAGTCATTCTCCCCTTACCATGCTTCAGTTGAAATTATACAAGACAGCTCATACCGCGGGTACCGTATTATGTACAAGTATCCTTTCCGGATCCTGTCTCTAGGATCAATTGGTCGTAGATGCGTTCCAGAACCCAACGTTGATTTTGACTGTTCTATGATCACGTCAGTATAAACCTATGCCACAATATTTAATCAAACAGGCCAACATCGCGAGGTAAAGCAAAGATCTACGGATTTGCCACAATTTCAGTCACGAGTACATAGCACAAACATCGACTAGCTCACATGTTGAGGGCGTTGTGTAAGATGAATAGCCATGGCGTTTACAGCATTTCCAACCCTGTCTTGATAGATCAGGGGATGATACTTCAATGGAAATAAGGGTTAAGACTAACACATAGGTATTCCCGCGAGGCTCGATGGTCCAAGTGGTAGAGCTGCCATCCGGAGCACATACTAATTCGTTTCCATTCCCGGTTCTCAACGGTGCGTTCGAGGTGCCTCTGTGACCTGCAACTCTGTAGGCCCCATCATCAACGTGAGAAATGGACCACTGTATAGATCGGTAGTTGTAGTACAAAACACGTCAACACAGCCAAGAGTTGACTTGAACGACGAACCTTTTGAGAATCATTGGATGAATTCAACTGTTGCACCCCAACCATGCCGGCTGCGTCTTCCGGGCACGTGAGATATACATCACCAATTGTGCTCTTGATGCGGTATGTACCGTCCGAAACGTGTTCACTTCGCCGAATGGTTGTTCCTGCTAATTCATCTATTTTTCATCGAGGTTCAGTGGGTCGTAAGTCACATTTCCACAAAAGAACACACCAAAGCGCAACTCAAGCGTACGAAATAGGCCATGCAAGGCCTCAAAGGCCTCATTTTGCAGCCTCATATTGGGTCCATGCACATTTCGTGGTAGTTGAACAAGATAGTGCATGGGAATGATATTATTGAGATTGCGTATAGTGATTATTCCGTTGTCACTACCAGTTGCAAGATAGTTATTGTCGAACGAAAGTGCGATTGCCCGTAGTCGTTGACCAGGATGGTCGAAGATTGGTCCAAATCGCTCACCCGTGGAAGGATCCCATAGCGAGAGTGAATTACCAGTGAAGGAAGCGATGAATTTGCCATTGCTAGGTACGGCGAGAGACCC
>JBBPLF010001159.1:0-11372 GCA_038089615.1 Aureoboletus auriporus
CTTCGCCTGTATTCCCTAGCTAGTTCTACGCAATTCAGCGTTGTTACTTAGCACATCCATGAGCCCCAAGTGTGCGCATTGGGTAGTGAGACACCTCTCTTCTTTGCTTCGCCCACAACAAGTCTTCAAACCACTTCGAGTGTTTGCTGTGCTATGTTCCGACGCCCAGCGTTAACAGATCTGATGAGCGGCACAGATGTGAGTGACCAGGACCACTCAGGCTGGTAACAAGATTTTACTGCTGCCTCCAGAAGGTCAGCCCTTGAAAAGGTTTGCTAAATCATAGAACACAACAGGACACCGTATCAAATGCTGGTTGACACCACAGTCACAGAACGTTACCATGTCAGTTGTTTTGATTACCACATCAAACTTTAAAGCTTTATCAACGAGCTTGTCATTTCTTCCTTGTGCCGGACACCACCTCAGTTTTTTTCTTTACAAAAATGGCAGTAATACGAACAGCGACGGTATCTGGTGATGTTAAATGCCTGCGGCAAGTAAGTCAGCCGTTGACAGCCAATGACATTGACAGCTCCCTCATTTGTCACGGATAGGAAGCCCGGGGACTGCAGATAATTTGAAGTTCGTATTTAATCTCGATCGTCATTCGAGGATGGTGAACAAAAAGATCCAACCATGTCTTTAGCCGTACCATCCTGGCGGGATACCCTGGGAGTGCCATCACCAAGAGTACCCATTGGGGTCACGTCGTTCGCATCGTATATCCTCCCTCCAGTGGTTTGCTACTTCATAGCAGCGTGGTTGGCTGTCACGCCCCGAACGTACGCTCTCCGGGTTGCATTAAGGTCTGTCATGATGCTGCTTGCACTCCACACAGCGATCTCCATGGAGATGTCATGTGGTGATCCCGAGAAAATATCCTCAACGTGAACCTGGCAGTATGTATCATCTCTGAAAAACATACCTCAGTTGATGTGCTCTCTGCCCAGAGCCCCATGGTACAATTGGCTCGTTCAATCTTGAACTAGTATCTATGACCGTCCATGTCTATTTCTGGACATTTGCAAAAGAACCACTCGTGCGATGCCTCTGTCCTGCCAATAGTTCTCCATCAGTCATCATGGACGTCCTTGATCTCGCAACAACCCTTCGCGGTTGAGGCTGGGAATGGTCTCGTGGATTGTACATTCCGCGCGAAACGCGTCCCACTAATCATTTGGCGTTTGGATGCTATGCACTCCTTTCTGGGATTGTGAATAACATCGTGGGTACTATCCTCTACGTGGCAATCCAGACGTTCGTTACAGACACTGCATCCAGTACTCATGGATCCACCATCTTTGATGATTCCTTTCCCTTCCTTGTACGATACCTCCAGGCATACATCATTACGGTCTTGGCCTCTTTGGTGGTCCCCACTCCCATAATGATGACTTCCAACCTATCAAGCGGAGTTGCCGTTCTTCTCCTTGGTCAAGACCCCGCCGAGTGGCCCCCGGTATTCGACAATCCGTGGTTTGCTACATCTCTCAATGACTTTGGGGCCGCAGGTGGCACCAAATGTTTCATCAGATGTTCATAATGGGCGCGTATCCGTTTACTGCAGTCTTTGAGCGTGTGGGCACATTTGTCGGGACATTCCTTTCATCAGGGGTTTATCATTACCTCATGATCCTTGCGCTTGATAGCCAGACGGAACTGTGGAGGTGGCTTGTTGGGTTTGGGATGATGGCCCCTGGAGTCCTTTTGGAATGGGCAATTTTTAAATCAACGGGAAGGAAGGTGGGTGGGTTGGTGGGTTGGGTCTGGGCAATGTCATGGGTTATCGTGTGGAGTAGTTTTGTGGTTGATGTGTTTGCCAGAGGTGGCATGTATGTGACCATGGGTTCCTTCCGAAATACGACACCTTTGGTTGGTTTGGTAGAGAAGTCTGTGGTTGCTTTCGATGCTTGGTTGCATAACCTTTAACGAGTAATAGTTGCGTTGGATTTGAAATTCGAACAATGTTTGGGCCTGGTTTCATCATACATCAGGAGCGAGGTGCTGAACATGACATAAACAAAGATTTCAGATTCTAGGTTCAGATGGTGATTAGCATAACCTACCTACCTAAGTACGAAGTGTGAAGGTAAAATAAATATGATACTGTGTGTGAGTGCCTAGTCTGCACGGTACTGTGGGTAGTTTGGTGACTTATGAGGCCCTTGGTCACCGGATTATACTATAGGAACCAAATAAAAATGGGTGTGTAGACAGTCACTGAATAGCTTTTCCTATAAGCCAATGCGATGATCGATGGTTTATGAGGGCTGAAAAAAATGTTTTCGCCCTGGAGTGAAATCTGGGTACCTCTGTGTGCCTTGATACAGAAGCTGGCTCTAGACTTCGATGCCTGGTTATATAATTACACACAGACCAGAATGTTGTTAGAACTGGACGTTACCGCAGTTTAAACTCTGTCAGCAGGTCTTGGATTTTGTTTGCAGCTTTAATTAACTGCCAACTGCATGTGAGTATCGCAGCTATGCTAGGTAGCGTCCATGTTCTCAGATAATGTTCTCAGACTTGTCACTGGCTACTCATTGGAGAGCGAGAGGAAGAAGACTCGGGAGTGATTGGGTTGCCTAAGTGGCGAATATTACAACTACATTTGCAGCTGCTACTCAACACATGAATCCGGACATATTGGCCTGGCGAGTCAAGTGCGTTACGGATGAGTGAAGTTAGACGCATTGACCTTTCCTTCCACCTAAGACCTGATGAAATATCGAGTTTAAGTGCACATGAAGAACGAAGACGAGTGAGATGTGCGAAGATAGCAAATGAAGATTAAGGGTGTCCCAGTGTCAGAATAAAATAATGAAGCAAACTATATACATACAGTGATACACGACATGCTCCGACAGTCGCGTGAGTCATGTGACAAGAGGACCGGCACGCAAAGAGATCAGGAATTTTCCAATTGGCCAAATGATGTATTGGGTAGTGAAGTAACCATTGTGAAGACTCTCCACAAGGGCTACTATACTACCACTGGAGGGCGAATACAGAGTTGAAATCATGACTGGCAACGTGCAACCATTTACCTTTACTGACACAGTACGATCCAGGGTACTGGTAGACAAGTTCGGGTATCTTCCAATCTTACCAAATAATAAGTTATAAGTGTCCATCGAGAGCGAAATGGCTTCAAAGTTAACATTGAATGACTGTGATATGATTTATGTACTGATTGGAAGGCATACCCATTCTGAGCTCAGGCTCACCGGTGCCTGCGATCATTGAATATTAATATTGATTGATCATCATCCGGTACCAACGGAAGGAAGCTCTTGCCAGGGCGATGGCGTTCGATTGATCAACAAATCTGTTCACAATATGCAATGCAGGGGTAAAGTGACATCTCAACATATGGGTGTCACAATAGTTGGCAAACAAGAAATGAACAGGGTCCCCATCGACGAGGGAGTTGTCGTTGTACTCCAGACGAGCCTGAATGCGTGTTGCAACCTAAGGTCGATTCGTGAGAAAGCAACCTCTTCGCATGTGTGAAACGGTAAACGAAGTGAGTTGCCCTGGCCAGGGCTTCAAAGCGTGGCACTGCCTTCCATGTCATAAAAATGGTTGTCATTGGAGAGCAATGAAGACGATTCACCCATGTCCTTCGCCGTGTCGTCCCTGTGGAATGCATTCGAAGTACCATCAGCAAAAGTATTCATCGGGGTCACAGCATTAGCATCGTATATCCTTCCTCCAGTGGTTTGCTACCTCATAGCAGCAGGGTTGGCTGTCACACCCCGAACGCACGCTCTCCAAGTTGCAATATGGCCTGTCGTGGCACTATTAGCATTCCGCGCATTAGTCTCCATAGATATGTCGAACGGCGACCCCAACCTAAATTACCTCAACATGGATGCCACGGTACGCATCGTTCAACACTTCTTTCACTTAAACACGTACCTCAGGCTGCGGCTCTAGCTCTTCATGGTGTTTATGGTCATGCATTTTCTCTCCTGGACATTTGCAAAAAAGCCACTCGTACAATACCTCCGTCCTGCAAATAGCTCTCCATCAGCCATCCTGGATGCCCTTGATCTCGCCACAAGCTTTCGTGGTCACGGTTGGGAATGGTCTCGCGGATTGCACATCCCGCGCGAAACGCGTCCCACCAACCGGATGGTATTCGTGTGCTATGCACTCTTTTCTGGCACAACGCATGGCATCATATATGGTGCCCTTTACACAGCCATTGCGATATTCACTGGAAGCCTCGGATTCGCCATATTTGATGATACCCTCCCCTTCCTTGTGCGATACCTCTGAGCGAGCATCATCAGAACCATGTGTGTGTTTTTGATCCATGCTGTCCTACAGATGGGTTACGACTTCTTCTCCATATTTGGGGTTCTTCTCCTAGGTCAGGACCCCGCTCAGTGGCCTCCTGCGTTTGACAGCCCATGGTTCACTACATCTCTCAATGATTTTTGGGGTCGCAGGTGGCATCAATTTTTTCGCCACATGTACCTAGTGGGTGCTTATCCGTTTACCGTTGTGTTCGGCCGTATGGGCACAGTTATCAGGGCATTCCTGTCGTCGGGAGTTCACCACCACGTCATGAATATTGCGACCAATGACAGATCGGAAATGTGGATGATGCTCGTTCCATTTGGAATGATGGTTCCCAGAATCTTTGCTGAGCGGGCATTCTTCCGGTATACTGGAAGGAAGGTGGGTGGGGTGGTAGGTTGGGTATGGACTATGGCATGGCTTCTCCTGTGGGGTAATGTGATGGTCGATGGGTTTGTGAGAGCCAGGATGTTTGCATCCTTGAGTACTGTTCAAAGTTTTGGGGTCATGGGTGCCTTGGTACAGAAGTTGGTGATGGATTTCGATGCTTGGTTACATACCCTTTGAGTAAGTAATGGAGGAACACCGATATTGGCACCATAGTTGTATTGGACGTTACTTATGGATTTTGCCCACAGGCACTTCGTTTACGACTTTACATGTTTCAAGCTCAAGGGTAGCTTGAAGTAGCTATCAATTATTCCCAGATAAGTATGTTAGCAACGAAAGAGATCGATCATTGCATGAAATGGTCTTTTAGTAGCCTAGTACATTGCAATGTAGATCAATTCGTCCAGGATCTTGTCTTCAACGGTGGTACGACATACTAACTGGTAATTCTGGATCTTCCAATGAATCCAATCGGACCCGGGCCGAATGATGTATTGTATCGTGAATGGTCTATCGATCACGGAGAAAAAAAAGCAAGCTCGGGTGGCTGCTTCTCGGAAGACACTGATAGGCATTCCCCCTTACTGACCTTGTCAGCGATCCTAGACATGCACGAGATCTTAGATACGGTGGGCTCGCAGAGCGAGTATGGCGGTGGTGGCGCCTGAGTTCGGGTACGCCGACTCACTATGGACCTGATTGGAAAGTTCGGGCCACCACCCTCCCAATTGAGATGCAAATATGTTTTCTTTTGAATGGTGTGCTGGCAATATGTTGGTTGTTTCATACTGTGTTTTCTCTCTAAGCTAAGTCATGGCGTAAGTAGTACTCGTGAAATAATACCAAACGAATCAAGTACCGAGACCAATATGTATATAAGGTTAACCCACAGACAAGTTATCCCTGCGGTTCACCGAGTAAAAGATTCACGCGCTAAGATGGATGAGGACGAGGACCACGCAACCAATTAAGGACGAATCTGAACGATATGGGACTCTGTCGCAGGGGACGTCCCATTAAACTTACCTTCATACACTGGCACATACCTCCAAACTCCAATGATGACACTGCCGAGGAATACGCCGAATTCCCTGCCACTGGTCTCGGTAAATTTGCAAATCATATAACAGATCGTCTCGCCGGCCTCCAAGTCAACCTTGCTGTACCCTCTTCTGAGGCCGTCTCAAATGATCAAATAGATCTCTGTATATACAGCCCCCACGCCCTAGGCCTCACCCTCATCGACTTGCCTGGCTACATCCAAATTGCCTCCAGCTGATTCCCTCCAAGACAAGATTGCCCGTCTTTGCGCAAAAGCACATTATCCTCGCGCTCTGCCCTAGACGTCGGTGTCGCAAACTCTCCCGTTCTCCGCGCCAGTCGCAAAGTTGACCCCTTGGGTCTGCGTACCATTAACATCATCAAAAAGATGGACCATGAACGTACCTCAAAAACGACTGGATCCACGAAAGTGACAGTGTCATTCCCTGAGTGGTGACTCTGGTGAGGCCGGTGAGGATTAACAAAGATCGACTTCCGAGTTCCGCTCTGAAAATACGTACACGTAAGGTTCAATGTACATTTTGAACCATAGTACCCGATGGAGGTATGATGGCAGTGATGGAAGGTGCGGTGGAATTGAAAGAAGGATTGGAAAATAAACCACAGTTTTCATGGACAGTGGTTGCGCTGACACTGAAGTTCACACATGTGCGTGTGACTAACGGGATGTCATAGACTGTGCTGGCAGATAACCCTTCCGTGGAAAGGTCGGGAAACCGATTAACAAATGGAACAAGTGGAGAAATGTCCATCCAGTCGAGGTCTTGGAGATTAACAGACGAATTTGGCCAAAGCGATGCTGATTGCACCATGTTGACGATAGTGGTATTGAATGTCTGAAACTGCATGATGGAAGACGAGAATATGTGCAGAATCGTGATGCAAGCAAAGTATACCATGATGCAAAGTGTCGTCCACGACGACACATGGAATTTCTTTTGTTGCCAGACAAGCTACTGCAGATCCAAGACCTGTCGATGCACGAGAGTTGTCATGAATTTTGGTAAGGTCTTGTCTTGATACCATAATTAGAAAAACGAGAACCGCAGTATATAACTGAAACAAATCTCAGACTTTGATTCGAATACGAGTTCAGTTGAGATGATAAGCATACAGTGTAGGTAAGCTGCAATGTGCTGTCCAATGGAATGATGACATGGTGTTCCTTGTGGTGGGCAAATACAGCCATGAGGGCGAGATGGAAGACGACTAAAAATCCATGCAGAACATAGGATGACATGAATAAAAGGGGTGGAATGCATGCCAGCCAGAAAAGCAACTCGACGGATGCGCGGGCTCGGGGGCTTCCAAGTCAACATTCAATTTCGAATTGTAACGATACCTGTCAGTAAAGGCGGTAACCTCTGTGATGAATCACCTGGAATATCACGGTCTTCCTTCAATCCAGATTCCAACTCGGAGTTACTTCCTTTCGCATTGTAGAGGCAAATGTCAAACATTCCTGTGGAATGCAGCATGTCCAAAGATGGATATCCAACTATCATAAATCTTTTGAGTTCGTGGAAAACCCCTGAGCATGAAGGGGACAACAGCAAGCAAGATGAAGGATGCACTGGTACTGATGATTACCTGTGCCCAAATGAATCTGAATTGATCAATGTACTGCAACTCATAACTGAGGACGCACGGGAACTTCGTCGATCTAGGTTTCAAGGATTAAAAATGTTTCGAATCATGCATGCAAGTGGACTACTCACATTGAGCCGCCATCTGGGTACATGTCCCGTGGCATAATTGGTGGTCTGGGAAAGTGTAAATCCACCCTTCACATCATCATCATCATCATCGACGCGACTTTCCATCTCGCCTCAACTGGAGGCACACTGCCTCTTCCCTTTGCTATTTACCACTTCACATTTTCACACTATAAGTTACATAGTATGCTCATTCCCCCGCAATGTCGCAAAGTAACCTCCTCCAGTCACTACTAGTACCTCTGTCTAGATGGATTTTGGTCGCCGGGCAATTCCTCTGCATCGACTGCACCTCCGAATGTTGTTGCACTCGTCGTCGATCCCGTGTTTGTCTCCCGCGCATATCACGTTCCCATCGCCGGCATGTCAATGTGCCCGCCGTAAAACTGTAGTCTGGTGACTCGAGGATACGCCACATCGCCACACCTCATAGAGGGGCTGGTCACAAGACTAGTAAAACTGCACGACATCGAAACACCACAGTTCTTAAAGAACCTCTTTTCCTCTCCGACATGTCGTCCTCACATGACTCGGGTTCCAACAGATCACCACGGGACAATACCGACCTCACCGCCCTCGACGTCGGAACACTCTCTGCTCTAATCCGATACCAACAACAAGAACACTCCCCTCGCAAAGAAAACAAGCTGATGAAAATCCCACTCAGCATCAATCAGAGCGACGCCCTTAATCTCCCGAACATAGTCGCCAGTCGCGGGTTTCACGCAAGGTCAGTCCTCCGGGCCCCTTCCTTGACACCATCACTCACTCCCTCCTCATCAACACAACAAAGACAACCACGTTTCCCAACCCCAGAGGCTACTTTTGCTCCTCTCACTCCTTGATGGTTGGCATCTACACCTTTCGACGTCGTCCTATGGAGTTCCTTGAACCCGGCCTCTTCCCCACACAGCATCACAAACGCAGTCCACTTCGAGCTCGGAGAAATTACCTATTAATTCAAGGTCCAATACAACGACAGGCGTATGGCGGCCGAGTCTTGCGTCGAAATTGTATACGCACTCAAAGCTCGCTTCAAGGACCTCTCTTTCCAATTTCGCAAGCCTAAAATCCTCCCCAAACTCAAGACCTTGTTGGATGATGGGGCCATGGACATCGAACTTCGGAACAACTTTACTACTTCAACAAGCGTGCACCCGAGCTCGGCGCTAATCCCAAGTTAAACGCCACCAACATGGAGGCATGTTGGCGACACAAGCTTGAGCCAGCTTCTCTCTCTCCTACTATATCAGGTGTCAAGCGTGACTCGATACTTCTCGCAGTGGACGGGCTCAGAACGTTGATTGTCGATCGCTGTCGGATAATCGTCCAACAACCATCCTAGTGCAGTCGAGCGACTTGTCTAACTTTCACATATGCTCTTGCGGGACCACATCGGCTTGACCTGGGACCAAGTCAAGAACCCCAATACCAGTACGAGATGAATGTTGTCACTTGTCAAGCGGGAGTGGGAACAGAGGCGTGGTCGAGTAGACAGTTGAATGGCTTTGATGGAGTGTGTCAAGGAGTTGAGGGCGCAATAGAGAAAGGATAGGCGGTTTGCAGGAGAGGACCAACCTGTTGAGTCGTATTGATACCCTGACAGATCTTGGATGGTGAATGATACGTCGGGTTCTCGCGCGTCCGACCCCTCGAGGTCTCACACGCTGACAGGACGACATGTAGTGATGTATAGCTATAGATTGTCCGTATTGAAGCTTCGCCTCGTAGTGCTCAGGTCGAAACGGTGCAAGGGTGGCCCTGACGACGGACCAAATAAAAATTGAGGGTTACTGTCTCTCGATTTCATATTTCAGAGCCTCCAATCAGAATAATAGATTCGTGATCATAGTGAGACATGATAGTACCAATACATCGAGCTCCGAGATCGTTTATTTACAGTGGAATTTTGTACAATCACCGATAGCACAAGCGTTCAGAGAAATGATATCTGCACGATATTCCGTTGCCTTCAAGCGGTGTGGGACGACGAAGCAATCAAGCGAGTCATCTGTGTACTTTGCAAAAAGACGATTGATCAGTGCATGTTTCTCGAACAAATCGATTTGAGCTCCTACTCGTCTTCCGATGTCAGTGGCTCATTATCCTTCTGCTCATCCTTTTCTTCCACTTTGGCTAACTCGTCCGCAATACAGACTTTAAGGAGTCCGCCACGTCGCAGATTGTCGAGGGAAGGATCATCGATTTCCAGCATGTGCTCATGGAGAAGCTGTGAATGCGACTCGAGCCATAATATCTCCAATATGCCAAGCGAGGAAAATACAAGAGATCTTGGCGCCGTGACCCCAACCAAATAGAAGGTGAGTAGCAAGATAGTGACAGACGCCCCAAGAGCAAATGCGAGCTATGTTTGGTTTCAATGATTGCATCAGAAGGGTCAGAGCGGAAGAGACATACAGGGATGATGTTAATCTATGGATGGCGTGAAGGTGTCAACATTCCCTTTCAATCCCTTACTGGGACCACTTACGTTCAACCGTAGCTGCACTATGCTATCTGTGACTTGGCTTGTCCCATTAGTGGGTTGGAAGCCGACACCCATATGACCAGCTGAAGGATGTTACTGTTATGCGTACCAGAGCGGCGATAACTCCGTGAACTCACCAAGCCATATTGACTGAGCCGCGAGTCCGGACACGGCGTTCTCGAAATCGTAACGATCAAGGGTGATCGCCGGAGCTGAATTGGTTCCAGTGGTATTCGCGCTCTCGGTCACATTAATGCCGACCATTTCCATAATATAACTAAAGTGTGAGATTAGGTTAATATGTGTGGATATTACAGAAGGACATACGAGTCCACGCTTGTGAATGTGAGGCAGGGTTCCAGAGCTGCAGAGAAGACAGCCAGCTTGTAAAAGCGTTGGGGCATTCGTCATCATAATTGGTATCTGGACGTGGTCATTTAATATATGATTGAGGATGAAAACATACATCATACGGCTAGGTCGAGTTCTGACAAGTTATTTGGTGGTGACCAAAGTGTCCATGGTTGCGAGTTTGCTGATATATTCCGCTGGGTTGAATGCAAATTACTCAGGACATTGTTTTGCAAGTCCAGGGTATCTAAAGCGGTCGTTTCATTCAGTGAACAACCTGCGAGGTAGATCACTGCTGGGAGGTCCGGGCCACTTTCTGGTGTCACTGGCAGTAAGGAAACCGTTAGCTTTGGTAATGATGTCAGCTAATATATAACTTGCTTCCAAGTTGGGTAGTGTTGTCATTGATCGTCACACTGACGGAGGGCGGTAAATCAGCATCAAACTCTACTGTAGTGGTTATCAGGAAGATCAAATAATTGGCACATGCAAGACACTGTTAACGTAAAACATTGTATCAAACTATGGGTAATGTAAAGACCGTGGACTTACCATATTAAGGGCCGAATTCACGAAGGTGACGGTGTTATTCCCTGAGTCACGAGGATTAAAAAACATCGGATTATGGGTCCCACTCTAAAAATACGTACAGACGTAGAATCCGAGTCCCGGCGTGAAGTACATTTGAATAACAGCGCCCGATGAAGGCACGATGGCACTGAGAGAAAGATCGGTTGAGTTGAAAGAAAGGTTGGAAAGTAAACCACAGTTTGCATGGACAGTGGTTGCGCTGACAGTGGCATTCATAGATGTGGGTGTGACTGACGGAATGTCGTAGACCGTGCTGGCGGATAACCCTTCCGTGGAAAGGTCGGGAAACCGATTAACAAACGGAACCAGTGGAGAAATGTCCATCCAGTCGAGGTATTGGAGATTAACAGACGAATCTGGCCAAAGCGATGTAGACTGCACCACATTGACGATGGTCCTATTGAATGTCTGAAACTGCATGATGGAAGACGAGGATATGTGCAGAATCGTGATGCAAGCAAAGT
>JBBPLF010001160.1:0-11345 GCA_038089615.1 Aureoboletus auriporus
TCCGTAAAGTAAGGAAAGGTTGAGGGTGACTCAACAGGGGTAGCGTGACTCAACAAGTGAGTGTAGCATGACTCAACAAGTGAGTGTGACTCAACAGGGGTAGCGTGACTCAACAAGTGAGTGTAGCGTGACTCAACAAGTGAGCGTGACTCAACAAGTGAATGTGAGGGGGAGTCTTCCTCCGGGTGGGAAGGTGTTGACATTCCTCCTCCGAATGAAAGGTGAAAGCTTCTACATTCCTCCTCCGAATGAAAGGTAAAGGATTGTGTGAGGAGGAAGGAAAAATGAATTGTCCGGGTGCTGATTCAAATCGTAACACTTCCCATCTACTCCTGTTCTAGATCCCCAACGAACGCCCTCCTTGGTATGAGATTAAACTACCATGGAACGTCCCGCTCCTTCTGAGCTAGGGACTTGATCTTGGAACCACCCCATGAGACCCAGAGACTCCCCAGCATGAGTATAAACTACCCTGGACACTTCCAATGCCCCTAGACTGGAAGTATGAGACTGGAACCGCCCCACCATTCTCCACTATCGAGTTTGGCACTCCCTCCTTGGCATGAGTGCAAAACTGCCATGGAACCACCACCGATCCCCTAGATCGGAGGTACTAGCTTTTCCAACACATATCACTCCTCAGAACCAGGATGATATCCCACCAATGTTGATGAAGTAGACTCCAGCATGAGTATAAACTGATTCTCCTTGTTCCAAGTCATAACAAACAAAAGAACCAATGACCTCTGCTGCCCACAGCTGCTGAGAGACTCCAGCATGAGTATAAACTGACCATCATCGTTCAAGTACCATCCAACAAAAGAACTACGACCTTCATTGCCGGAGGACCGCCCACCAAGACGGATGACTGCTGAAGTAGACTCCAGCATGAGTATAAACTGATCTACAATCATTCCAAGACAAACCAACAAAAGAACATCGTCCTTTGATGATGGATGACTGCCCTTACCAAAGAGGCAGAGGACCACCAAAGAGGCTCCAGCATGAGCATAAACTGACCAAGGATGTCACCCGCTGATCACGGAAACATCAACAAACACCCCTTATAAACAAAACAAACGCTCCCTGGTGGAACCTTCTCTTTGCCGACAGCCAGAACTCCGTCATGAGTTATAAATTGAATCCCTCCTGAACCGACACCCGGGAACCTGTCATTCCTCTGCTTCACCCCACAATTGACGACTACCCAATTTTTTTTTCTCCACCCCCACCTGACACCCCGAGGGACACCCATGTTATAGTGTTCGGGGCAAACACAAAAAGGGCTTTGCTCATTTCGTGGCCTCACTTTCATTCGATCTTCCAGACTCATTCTTGCTCACCCTTTTTTTTTCAGAGAAAGAATGTAGAGAGCCAAGAGAACGAGCCTGTGACAAAAGGCAAGGAACAGGTGAGAGAACAAGCTTGTGACAAAGTGAAACAAAGTCACGAGCAAATACACAAAAAGTGCCCAAATTTAGCACTTTCAGGAGAAATAGACACTGAACCTGCTGGAATGAAGTAGAAGTGCCCTGAACTGGTGCCGAACAACAAGAAGGCATGCCAATTATGGCTCATACAAGGAAGCTCAGCAAGCTTCCCCTATGTGAAGACGCACCTGTCAAACATAGAAAAGTCTTTTTTCTCTTTTCCCCACAACACACACCATCTCTCGCCCCTTTTCCCACTATCGGCCACTCTCAAAAAAACGAAACTACCTCCCCTGGACTTTCCCCCTGGACATTCCCCCTTGTCCCCTTCCTACGGGACCAAAGCAAACCATCACCCTTTTAGTTTTAGGTTTTCAGCAGGTGCTTCAACCATAGATCAGAGGTAATGTTACGATCCAGATTGGCGCCCAGACAATTCATTTTTCTCTTCTTCGCCCAAGCTTCCACCTTTCATTTGGAGGAAGAATGTAGACACCTAGGACAAGGGTCTACCCTTCACATTCGCTTACACACTTCACCTGTCAAGTCACGCCTGACAAACACCTGACAAACACCTGACAAACACCTGACAAACATCTGATGCACACTTGATGAGTCATGCCTCACTTGTTGAGTCATGCCACCCTTGATGAGTCACACTCATCCTTTCCTTACTTTACGGACTGTTCCCTTCTCGTCATCACTTCTCCCATGATGACTTGTATCTCCCAATCACATCTAGATTACCCACATTGCCTTACGCAGCACGCACAGCTCCCACTGCCTCACACAGCCCGCACAACGTGCATCACTGCGCTGCACGCATTATCTCGCGCAGCACGCATTGCCCCATGCAGCATACATAGCTTACACATTGCCTTACACAGCATCTACTGAGGCTACTGCCTTATGCAGCCTCCCAGCCCAGTATAAGTAGTCTACCCTCTTCACTGGCATTTCCCCAGCCAGTTCTACGCACTTGGATGTACTTCTCTCCTCTAGTACTTTCCTATGCAATCTCTGGTCTCCCAAAGTACTTGTGTGTGACAATGCTTTGAGGATCTCATCACACCAACGTCTGGAGCCACGTATCAAGTGCTTTCAGTTCTCAAGAAGCGCTAGAGAGAGCAGTTATATCCTCAGCATTATTTGTCCTACAATTCGTTTGCACGATCTCATGATGGCAAATCAATGAATCTAACAGGTTCTCACTACCCAATGCGCACACTTGGGGCTCGTGGAAGTGCTAAGTAACAACAGTGGATTGCGTAGAACTAGCTGAGGAATACAGGTGGAGTCAGGTAACTACTTATATGACTTGTGATACTATGCAATCCTATGTACACAGTGAGGGCTATGTTGCTGCATACTGCATAAGGTGGGGTGTGCAGTATCATGGCTATGTGGGATGAATAAGGGATCACAAGTCATCACATAAGAAGAATAATGACAAGGAGGATTTGGTCTGTTATATAAGGAAATGTGGTTTCGAAGGGTTTCGGTTGAAGGTGAAAAGGTTTGACAGTGAAATAAAGTGGAATGTGGTTCTGAAGGGTTCCAGTTCAGAACCAGGAAAACTAATGAGGATAAGAAGATAAGGAAGATAAGTGTTTACCGAAGATACAAGGGGAAACTATGAGTCCATAGACATAGGGAAAAGACGGGTTATAAGGGAAAATTGTAACATTACCCCCTTCATAGTGCTGAAGCACCTGCTCAGCGATCTGGTCCATTGATATCTCCCTCATTGACCTCATAGTTGGTGAAGTCAAGGTCATCATCGAAAAAGCTGTCATCTTGGTCGAGCCCATTGTAAACTGGGCAATTGGCATGAATGTGTCCATACTCGTTACATTCTCCACATTGTCGTTGATGACACTTGGCCTGGACATGTCCCAGAGCACGTTTGTGACATCAGGGGCAAGTATACTTTCTGCAAAAGACGTGGATGTGATCTCCCTTTCCACACTGGTGACAACAGAGCTGCTTCTTAGGAGGGTGTGCAGGGACACTGAAAGTGTCGACATTGATGGGGTCTTGAGAGGTACCTGCCCCATCCAGGGATGTTGATCTGGTTCCTTGAAAGGAATGGAGTATGGGCCAAAGGGTGTCTGCTAACATGTTCATGGTTGTTTGGGGAAGTCTTGGTGGTAACAGGCTCTCATGGTGAGTAAGAGCTCCTCATTGCATGTCCTCAGGGGCAGGAGTGGGTGAACGAATAGCGACTGGAGAGTTGTGGGGAATGAGTTGGTGGGCAGCAAGACAGATGATTTGGTAAGTTTGAAAGAGGGAGCACAAGTCCTTAGTTTTCTTATCATAGTTGTAGCACAGGTCTAATTCCATGCATAGAGTGAGGGCTGGGGTAGTCAAGATGGAGGTAAAGAGGATTCTTTGCAGACAAGAAGGGAGACGATTCAAGCAGATGTAGTAGGGGTAAGATAGTTCGAGGTGGCTCTTTTGGGCCATGAGGGATTCATAGGTCCCTCTTGCCATGATACAATTTTGATGGGTAATCGAGGAAGGGGATTGCTGGGTCATGATTCATAGTGCCAGGAGCAGCCATTGTACTTCCTGTTACAGAAGTATTGGTGCTCTAGGGGGTGAGATGGGGGAAGGTTGTTGCAATAGAGGAAAAAGAACTTGTAGAAAGGGAGACCTGGTTGGAATTCAAAGTTTCTCTTTTGGAGCATTTACCAGGGGAAGTCTTTTGGTCGGGTGGATTTATATTTGTCCAGGAGTGTTTGTGCATGTTGGAGGTTTCCCTCTGGTTCCCAAGTGTTCTCTGCTGCAGAGTATCCTTTCCAGGATACTAGATACTGCCTTTGTCCTCGTGTTCTGCGGTGTGAGAGAATAGAATCTATCTTGTACTCTTCTTCTCCACCGATCAGCTCAGGCAGTGGATCTGAGAAGTTTGGGCCGTGTTCAACAGTTTCTCGATAAGAGGATAGGAGGGAGGCATGGAAGACATTGTGTATCTTCCAGGTTGGTGGTAGTTTAAGGTGGTACGACATAGGGGAAATAACCTGTGTGATTTTCAAATGGTCCTTCCCACTTAGGAAATAGTTTTCTTGATAGGTATCACAGTCGAAGGTTCCTTCCTTCCAGCCAAACCTTGTTGCCGACTTCCCAAGGGCAGAACTTAGAGGCGGTTCATTCTTTCATGATCCATTGGGTTTTCTCATGTGCAGCAAGGGCTTCCTGTTGGGCTTCTTCTAGTTCAAATAGGCATGTTTCCAGGACAGGGAGGAACATCTTTTTGATTGGGGGATAAGAGTGGGGTTCATATCCCAAGATGAGGGAGAACAGGGATTTCAGGGTAGAGGAGTGGACAGCAGAGTTGTGGGAGAATTCTGCCATAGGGAGTAGTTTTGCCCATTGTTCTGGGTGTCCATCACAGAATATGTGCAGGTAGGTCTCAAGTTCTTGATTTACCCATTTAGTTTCTCCGTCAGTTTGGGGATGGTATGTGGATGAGATTTTTAGATCATATTTTAGGAGTCTGGCGAGCTCCTATGCAAAGGTCGATGCAAACTGGGGTCCTCTGTTGGAGATACAGTAGTCATGGAGTCTGTAGTGTCGGAACACATTTGTGAAAAACAGTTGGGCAACTCCAGCTGCATCAATGGTTTTGTTATGATTTACCCCTATTCATTTTCTCCTCTTGTCATCCTGCTTACTTCTCTGAGCGTTCCTATCGGACATGTGTCTTGCTGTATAGCCTGCTTGACATCATTGCTTCCTCTTTTGTCTTACTTGTTGTGTATTACTAAACATTCTTGGGAATTCCTTCACATTCTATTGCTTAGTATTCCCTTTTCTCCTCTCTCTATAAACCCTACAATATCAAGAATGTACCTCATGCTTGACCTACCTGGAATAGCATCATATCTTGCATTGTTCCCTGATCCCTTGGAGCTCTTGTCTTCTTTGAAGTCCTCATCCTACTCTGAGTGGACACTCCCTCAAAACCCTTGAAACCACCAATGATCGTCTTATCATCAGAAGAACCCTTGAACTCTTGAACCATCTACGATGAACATTTGTCCTAGATAGAATCCTTGAACCAACCAAGTCTACATTCACCTCTACCCAAGTTGAGTGTAACAAAAGGTCAAGTGTGCTCTAAACAGGCTACCATCATTGTAAGCCTTTTATCACCATTTCCCACCACCATCCCTCGACCGACCCATATTGGGGTCATCACCAAACCCCCGCTCAAGAATCCACTTCTGAACCTGAACCTGAACCTTCCCTCACTGACCTTGAGGAGGAACTTGACCTTGACACCACCCTTCTTACTGAAGAAGAACAAAGGGAAGACCTTGACCTAGCTCACACTTTGTCTGCTGTTATGCTCAACTCAGATAGAGATGAACGTAGACCTGGTCGGTTCAAAGGGTTATGTCTAGGACAAACATTCGTCGTAGATAGTTCAAGGGTTCAAGGGTTTTGAGGGAGCGTCCACTCAGAGTAGGATGAGGACTTCAAGGAAGACAGGGGATCCAAAGGATCAGGGAATGATGCAAGGTATGATGCTATTCCAGGTAGGTCAAGCATAAGGTACATTGTTGGTATCGTAGGGTTTATATACAGAAGGGAAAAGGGAATTACTAAGCAATAGAACATGAAGGAATTCCCAAGAATGTTTAGTAATACACAGCAAGTAAGAGGAAAGAGGAAATGATGATGTCAAGCAGGCTGTACAGCAAGACACGTGTCCGATAAGAACACATAGGAAGGTAATCAAGATGACAAGACACCTGATGGGAATGCTCGGTGAAGTAATCAGGATGACAAGAGGAGAAAATGAATAGGGGTGAATCATAACATTACCCCTGGAGTACATTCAAAGCTATGAAGAGAACCAGAATAAGAAAAGGAATTAAAAGTCTTAATCTGCACCCGGTGAACCAGTAATGTTGGCAATGGCAGTATCGTCCCACACGTCATCACCATGATCTTCGTCGGCATAGGAGGAGTCTTCAATGGAAGGAGATCGTGATCATTGATGGGACTGAACAAGGGGGCAGTCTGAATACCATCTACTACATTGCCAAGTGCAATGATGATGATGAGGAGCAGATGTGTTTGCAGAAATCATTTGAGGGACATAGAAGTGTGGGGGAGGAATAGGAATAGGGTTGGTAGAGGAAGTACTAGTTGTGGAGGAAAGGGAGTTTTGAGGGGAACAGTGTCACCAGGAACAACGGGAAGCAACATGTCCTAGTTGGATGACTCGACAGTGGCGGCAATGGTAATTGGGACAGTTGGCCATGAAATGGCCTTCTTGTTGGCAGTGAAAGCAATGGTCAGTGGGGTGGGAAGGAGGTCGTTGTCCTTCAGCTTCTCACCACACAGCAAATGTTGAGAAGCCAGGTAGGAGGAGATATTGAGCTATAGTGATGTCCATTTGTTCTGCTCGTTGTTCCTCAATAGAGAACTCAGCAGATGAAGTGGAAGGTGTGGATGGAATGGGAGAAGGGGGAGGGAAAATGGGAACAGGTGTACCAGTTCACTGTTCTTGTTGAGCTTGTACTTCTCCCAATTGACAGTAGTAGCAATCGATCTCAAAGACGGCAAGAGGCATCTGTAATTGGTAAAGGGTCAAGAGGAGGTTTCCTTTGGTTTGGGTTTGGATCTGCAGAAGGATATTGATGTGAAAGGTGATGCTTTCATTGGACAACGCAAGGAAGAGGAGGTTTGCAAGACATTGGTTTTGTAAAAAGGCATGGTGAAGGTTTCACAGTGGAGATTCCATGTCAAGATGACTCCCAAAGTAGATGGTCATTCAGGGGTTGGAAATCTGTCTAGCCATCAAGTTGAGGGCTGCAGCAGTGGGGACTTCCTGGGTGTGGAAGGCAGAGAGGGGGAGAACAACAGATTGGACTGGTTCATTAGTTGGTGTGGAGGGTGTGTCATCGGTGTTGGAGCCCCAAGATTCAGTGCTCCATGATTCGAGGGGTGCGGATGAAGGAGGACATGAAGAAAGTCTATCGGACAAAGGTATAGTAACAAAAGAAACAGAAACAGAAGGAACAGGGGTAGTGAATCGGTGAGAGTAAACAATGGGCATGGTGAGTTATGATTTGTAGTGCCAGGGACAGTTGTTGTATCTTTTGTTGCAGAAGTATTGATGTTCGAGGGGGTGAGACGGAGGGGGGTTGTTGTGAAAGAGAAAGAAGAACTTGTAGAAGGGGAGTCTGGGTTGGAATTCAAAGTTTCGTTTATGAAGCATTCTTCAGAAAGGCGGAAGGGTGATGGTTTTTATAGTCAAGGAGAGCAGACTTTGCATGTTTCAAGTCACATTCAGGAACCCATGAGTCATCTTCAGCTGTGTATCCTTTCCATTGGATCTGGAAGGACCAACGGGACAGAGTTCCTCTGTGGTGTAGAATCTTCTCAATTTCATATTCTTCTTCTCTGGCAATAAGGTCAGGTGGTGGTGCAGGGAAGTTCAGGCTGTGGATGTTGTTTTTGCAGTAGGGTGATAAGAGGGAAGCATGGAACACAGGGTGAATTTTCCAAGTTTGGGGTAGTCGGAGTTGGTATGTGATTGGGGATAGGACCTTGACAATGGTAAAAGGTCCTTCTCACTTCAGTGCGAACTTCGGGTTGGCAATAGATCACTTGAGGTTCTGTGCTTCTAGCCAAACCTTATCTCCTTTTTGGAAGGGAGAGAACATTTTCCTGGTTCAGGAGGCCATGACTTGTCTTGCTAGTTCATGGGCAGCAAGGGCTTCATTGCAGGCAGCAGTAAGGATTTTCAGTCGTTCTTTGATGGCAGGAAGGGTGGTTTCTGGGAGGATAGTGGGTAGCACACAGGGTTCATATCCCATCATGAGATAAAATGGGGATTGGTTGATGACGGAATGAGGGCAGTGATTGTGGGCGAATTTGGCATGGGAGATGGAGTTGGACCATGAGGTAGGGTTATTTCTGCAAAAGATGTGAAGATACGTTTCGATCTCTTGATTTACTCATTCAGTTTCTCCATCAGATTGTGGGTGATAAGTGGTGGATAGGGACAGGTTATAACCAAGGAGTTTTCTGAGTTCCTTTGTGAAGGATGAGGCAAATTGGGGACCACAATCAGAGATGATTTTGTCATATAAGTCAAATTGTTTGTAGACTTTGTGGAAAAGAGGGTGGTGATTCTTTCTGCAATGATGGTTATCTTTGTGGGGCAAAGAATTACCCCCTTAGTAAGCCCATGGTTGACCACGACCAAAAGACAATTGAAGCTGGCAGAGGGAGAAAGGTCCACAATCAGATCACAAGAGATTTGTTGGAAGGGGCGAGAGGTGGAGGACAGGATTGGGAGGAAAGGGGGACATGTGGAATGTGTGTTCACTTTGTTCTGTTGGCAGGTGGTGCAACCCTCAACATATTTGCAAACATAGGAGGCAAGGCCAGGCCATCAAAATTCAGCAGAGACAAGTTGACGGGTTTTGAGAAAACCAGGGTGGCTGGCAGATTCATGGTCATGGCAGCATGTGAGGATAGAACAACGAAGGGAATCGTCAGGGGGAACATAGGCATGACCTTTGTAAGTGAGGATATCATCAAGGGATTGCCAACTGGAGAGGTGAGAGCAGAAAGCAAGGGAAATATTGCCCTCCATAGATTGGAGGGTCTGGAGGACGAAGGGATTGGAGGTGGAAGTGGATTTGATATGTTCAGAGAGTGAAATGTCAATGAGGTTGACAAAGAGGGAAGGAGGAAGTAGGGTCATTGCATCATTCTCAGAGAAGGAGTCCAGAAGGAGATCAGGATGGCGGGAGAGGGCATCTGGTCCAGTGAGGAGTTTGCCAGGGACATGGATCATCTTAAGGTCGAAATCAGCCAGGTTGAGAAGCCAGCGAGCTTGGCGACAGTTAATGTTAACGCTGGGCGTCAGAACGTAGCACAGCAAACACTCGAAGTAGTTCGAAGTCTTGTTGTGGGTGAAGCAAGGAAGAGAAGTTGTCTCACTACCCAATGCGCACACTTGGGGCTCGTGGTTGTGCTAAGTAACAATGCTAAATTGCATAGAACTAGTTGGGGAAATACAGGTGAAGTCCGGTAGCTACTTATACGATGTATGATACTGCGCAATCCAGTGAGTGCAGTAAGGGCTATGGGACTGCACACTGCGTAAGGCGATGTGCGCAGTAGAGGCTATATATCAATGGGTAAAGGAACATGAGTCACCATATAAGGAGAATGGTGATGAGGAGAGGTTTGGTCCATTATGTAAGAAAAGGTAAAGTGTGACTCAACAAGTAAAGTGTGACTCAACAAGTAAAGCGTGACTCAACAAGTCAAGGTGAGAAGACGAAAAAACCTAATAGGGAGAAGAAGATAAGTGTCTAGCAAAGACATGATGAGAGACGATGAGTTCATAGACATAGGGGAAAGAAGGGTTATAAGGGAAAATTGTAACAATACCCCCTTCGTAATGTTGAAGCACCTGCTCAACGATCTGGCCCCTCGGTATCTCCCTCATTGACCTCGTAGTTGGTGAAGTTGAGGTCACCATCGAGAAAGCCATCATCTTGGTCAAGCCCATTGTAAACTGGGCAATTTGCACGAATGTGCCCATACTCGTCGCATTCTCCACACCACCTTCAGGGACATTTGGCCTGGACATGTCCAGGGGCGTGTTTATGGCACCAGGGGCAGGTGTATTTTCCACAAAAGACATGGAGGTGGTCGGGTTTTCCGCATTGGTGGCAATGGGTTCATTTCTTTGGTCATTTTGGAATTTGGGGGATGTCGACGTTGATCGGGTCTTGGGAAGTGCCTGCCCTATCAAGAGAGATGGATCTGACCCCTCGAAAGGAATTAAGGAGGGGGTGGAGGGTGTTATCCAGTGTGTTCTTCATCGTCTGAGCAAGCTTTGGTGGTAACAGGCTCTCATGGTGAGTAAGAGCTCCTTGTTACATGTTCTCAGGGGCAGGAGTGGGCGAACAGGTTGCGACTGGAGAGTCCTCAGAAATGTCTGAGGGAGTGGGGGCATGGGTGTCGATCTTAGGCGACTCTGGAATGGAGATTGGAGCAGGAAAGTATGTCCTCTCTGGGGAGTGGGATTTGGAGGGCAGGCGAGGAGGTTCTTTCCACCGTTATAGGTGTGTCTAGATGAGGATCGAAGGGAATAGTGCAAGGGGTGTCTCCTACATAGACCCTATACTCGTGGACACTCATGATCTCAAAGAATGGCTCCACGATGGGTCGGAGCAGGTTTTTGTCGATGCGATCTACTAAGTGTCTGAAACCTTCCTCATAGAGAAGGTCAAGAGTGAGGGAGCGTGCTTCATTCACTCCGGTTTGCATGGTGGATACGAAGTGTTCAGGGGAGTCATGAGGAATGAGTTGTTGGATGGCGAGGCAAACGATCTGGTATGTGCGAAAGAGGGAACATAAATCTTTGGTTTTCTTATTGTAGTTGTAACGCAGGTCTAATTCCATATGCAGGGTGAGAGCTGTTACGATTTTCCCTTATAACCCCTCTTTTCCCTATGTTTACGGACTCATCGTTTCTCCTAGTACCTTTACAAGACACCTATCTTCCTTCCCTAGTTAGGTTTCTCTTATCTTCTTCTTCCAACTAACATAGTCTTCTTTGCTTTCTTGACTCACTTACTTGTTGAATCACGCCTCACTCACTTGTTGAGTCACGCTTCATTTACTTGATTGAGTCACCTTTCCTATTTTGGACAATCACTCCTCGTCATCATTCTCTTTATATGATGGCTCGTGTTCCTTTATCCATCCAAACATAGCTTGTACTGCGCACATCGCCTTACGCAGTGCGTGTTACGATCCAGGTTGGCACCCAGAATATTCATTTTTCATTCATCCTTCACTTCACCTCTTCGCTCAAACTTCCACCTTGCATTCGGAGGAAGAATGTAGACGCCTAGGATAAGGGTCTAC
>JBBPLF010001161.1:0-11322 GCA_038089615.1 Aureoboletus auriporus
CAAGCTGGGGGAAGCAAGGTCTCGCAGGGGAGGCGACCAACAACTCACCGTTATTTATTCAAGACAACGAGATGCGTTTTCTGAGGTGTTTGGAGGGTGAATCGGTCTTTCTTCTTATGCCTTAGACCTCGGCCTTTAGGTCCGTGTCAACTACATTTGATACGCGACAACGGTGGCACAGCAGCTCCAACCAGGAGCCAAACCATCACTTTTGTGTGATACCGAACATGCAGTGATAGATGAGACATCTATGACATAGCGCCAACATGGATCAGTTAATCAGTCAGGCCTTCAGGTGCCAAAAATATATGCGACACGGTCAGATAGGGCCATGCATGAAGGGCCGCGCCATGCCTTCAAGCTGTGCCAAGTTACTTCCAACCGCCATTCAGTCACGGTGGTGTTCGTTCTGTAACACATTGTCATTATTCACTTGAAGGCATAGTGTCGCATCATGACCTGGCCCATATCAGTGACAGCCTGTGCGTAAGAGCGAATGTGATGCGAACTTTTTTTAAATAAATCTGAGATTTGAACATTGGGAGATACCACTGGCAGCGATGAATCACGGACTGACCCGAGTGAAACAATTGCGGGTGACAGTAGTTATGGGGCATGATCACCACGGACTCATGTATGTGTTTGACTGACCTGGCGGCTTTTGGTTCGCACTCAACCCGGGCCTAAACCAGTCTCGCATCCATACGTCATCCGTTCTGCTTTATCATGACGACATCATGACACCACACCATGATGGCCGATTTAGTGCAGGTTGCTGCTTTTTGAACAAAAATTCGTGGGTCAACTGAATGAAGTCTTGTGATATTTTAATATTTGAGGTACGATATGCTACTCCGTCATGCGTGCGTAGACTATAGTATACAGTTATGTCTCATTTGAGTTGGAAGTCGACAACAGTCAAACAAGGGAGATTTGCTTAGTAATAGAACGGACGCCACGAAGACTCGGACCTCTGGACTTCGGCCCGAACGGTTGCTGAACGGTAGTAACATTGATATTGATATCCTGGACAAGGCACGAGTACCAGTGGAACTACTTGAATAGCCTCGAACTTCATCACCAAAAGCTACTAGTAGCTGTGGCAGACTTTGGTGGGAGCGCAGTATCAACGGGCTGACGACTCGGAGTATTCAAATGTGATAGCTTTGATCAGGAGCACCATTCTCCCTGACCCATTGACATCCATTATAAACCGATCTAGTAAACCGATCTAGTAAATGAACTTACAAAGGGTCAAACCCCAGTGCAAACTCTGTAACGGATATATCGATAAGTATTGACTTTTTTTTTTGGACAGGCGGTGTTATTATATAGCAACGGACTAATCTAGTCCTCTATAATACGCTAAGGCGGCAGCACTTGGCTACCGGTCCGAGGGAAAATGCTCTTACGCACACCCTACGATCGGTAGGGGGTCTGGGACTCCGTAAGCTGCCTGGTGTCCTCGGTGTGGTGCAGAGGGCCTGGGAAGCGTGATACCCACTAAAACCTCAGGGTTTGTCACCCAGTTGTTTGGTAAATTTGTTTTTTTTTGTACGAGGGGTGTCCAGGTGTGTTTAACCAAGCTTGGAGGGAGGGGCGCAGGGGGGATTCAGCGCGGTGTCTGTCAAGGTTGAGCCGTGCATTTATTTTGGTAAGCCAGCGGGTGCCAGGTTATGGTAGCGGCTGCGTGGGTCGTGTCTGCCATGACCCATTCGCATCAGTATTGACGTTTTTTTGTTGTATAGAAACAAGAACCTGCCACGGCATTTTCCAGAAAAAGAAAAAAAGGTTCAGGATGCTGCACATACAGGTAGGTCCTTGTGGGTCCCAATCGAATTGTTGATAACGGCGTAAACACGCTGTCTTGCCTATTGTTTTTTGGCCCTTCCTTGTTCTTCGTTGTGCAGACACCACACAGCAAATGCGTGACAATAACACGAATGTCTGGTCATCAGCCGACTATCGGGTGCGTGGAGGAGTCAATAAATTGCGCTCAGACGAGAACGGACGCCAGTCACCCCATCCCATCCTCTTCTGCAACAACGCTTTGCAAATATGCTTCCACCCACCGCCAGTAACACTATCAGACAAGCAGAAGAAATCTTGGATGATATCATGAGCATCATCAGGCGCGAAGGTGAAGTGATCAATCCCGCATTATCCAAACAGGACCAGAACAGTATCTTACTGGAGGAGGAAAGGTATGATCAATTCTATCATACGATCACGATCCACGATACCAATGACAAGGATCTATTTATAGACTCAGAGAGCGTCTCAAAGAAACAGCACATTCGGATTCGAAGAGCTGGAGTTTCAAAAACTTGCTCGGGTTACCGTCACCGCAGGCAGTAAGGTGCCTTGAAGATGCCGAAGAGTTCCACAGTCGTGTCGAAGCCAAAGTGAGTTGACTGACCCGCTTGTCGTCCTCGCAGTTGTGATGGTGATATTTCTTAGGCAGATATCCACTGGCATGCGGAAGTAAGAAGGAGGGCTGGCGAAACGAGAAGTGCACCCGCCACAAATTCCTTTGACCTCATGGGTGCAAGGATGCAAGAGGATAGTCCATTGGCACTTGCGGATAGTGAGTATACTATTCCTAGGACGTTGACAGTAAGCATGTCGGCACTCACCGGCTATTCAGGGATGTCAACGTCAAACGTTGGGGATGAGAGTAATCCGGGTACTGACTCTCGTCGTGACTCCCGCTACATCGGATTGCCTGCCTCCCTTATTCCTCAGTCACTTAGACGCTCGGGAACCATCCGCTCACCAAGCAACAGTCCTTTCCCAGTATCAGCTCCATGGCCTCTCGACTCTCTTCCTGTTTCACCCATCACTCGGGCCACGAGTACAATTACATCTCCGACAGATAGGCAGGCACATGTCCAGTATGAATCTAGTGACAACCACGTCACAAAGACGAACTGCATGGACATCAGCAATTCGAGAGTTGTCGCTGCGACGATGAACAATGGTGGAAGCAATAACACGGGTGCTGGTATGTATAATGTTATGCTTACCTCTTGCCCCTTTCTAACCATTTGACCCAATATGTAGTTGTTCATATGGTCCCTCAACACTCCCCGCATGTCCAGCATTCAAATTTGTAAGGCAGGTCATCTTTTTGACGGGCCGTGTGAGAGGGAACTTGCTGTATAGTAATGGCCAATTCAATTATGCTGTATCTATAAACTCAACGTTATATGGACGCTCTTATTTTCCTGACACGAAAAAACCATGCACAACGATCTCGACAAAGTTGATACTTTGTACCAGAGCGCATATTACATACATACTCCGTTTCCAACACAAGTACGAACTTCTGAATGCAGTCTCTTTCGGCTCGAAATCGCGAGCACATTGCTCAAGGGGTCTAACGTCTTCAAAAATCAGTCACCCACACGATGCAATGGATCATTCTTCAAAGCTTCAACTCTACTAAGCTCTAGTCAACCAATCAAACCGGTAATTAACGACGACGTTCCCGCAATAACAAGAACAAAGACGTCAACTTCAACACATATCCATTCGTATAAGTCAAAAAAAGGTGGATCAACAGGAATGCGCCGAATGATTCATACCGTACGCACTAGCGGTCTTGTAACCGTTCCAAAAAAAATAAGAGAAAGTCCGATGCGAAAGCCAAGAAAAAAAGTGGTGGGCGATGAAAACAGTGTGTGCATGTAGGATAGAAAAGAACTATAACGGGAAGAAGGGGGAAAAATCATGGCGTAGGTGGACATAAATAGCGAGAGCTGCCGCAAGATACGCCATAAATAAGAGATGAAAAAACAGATAGATGTATCAAGGAAAACATTTGAAGAAATGGCGGGAAATGAACCGTCCAATGCGCAGATGTGGTGACAGATGTTGAAGAGGTTTGCCGTGCGGAAACCATCCAGTTAATTGCGAGATAAGTCAAACAAATGGAGAATGGAATGCGGTCGATTGGATGCCTAAAGTGGTGAAGATGACATTTTCAGATATGGATGAATTATGCGAGGGGCACTTTGAATGATTCGAGATCGATCACTTTCATAGATATGGCCAGATGGCGTTGGCGTTGTGAGATAACGGACGTGTAGAACAATCATGCCATGTAAAAAATGGTGACTTTGCGAACCGAGAGTAGGCGTGGCGATAAAAGATCAGTATGCCGCCATACGGGCCGCATCAAAAGTCTCGGCCCGACCAATGGGTGCTCTAACCAGTCTCTTCACCTTTGATGAGACACCTCTATTCGGAGGTGGACATGGGCTATCACCAATGTCCGTCTCTTCGTCATCCGTCAAGGTGAGGTTCCCAATCTCTGTGAGAGTGGAGAGCCCGTTACGGCGAGTACGGGCAACATTTGCGGCGGCGAACAGTTGAGAAGCACTAGGAGCGGTGTTGCGCTTGGATTGTGGTTGTTGCTGTTGCTGCTGGGTCACGTTGAGGACTTTTGAACCCAGATCGCCATAAGCATAGGACTTTGTGCGACCAAACTTGGCCTTTCGGAACTGATCCAAGTCTTCCCGCCGAGAGAGCGCATGGCTGGGATCGTCCATTGTCACATAGCCCTGAGGTTGGCAGCGGTTCGAAGAATGCTTATAGTATGCGCAATATCCGCCTTCTAGAATATAAACCTCCGGGTAGTGGATCTTGGGGTATACGTGGTTGTTCATGGCGCGATCTTTGGAGCGTAGATGCTTAGCGCTATCACATGTTTCAGTAGTTTGCAATAGAAGTAGAAAAGGATACTTTACATCGTTGGAGCTCTTTTAGCACTGAACTCGCAGTGGAAGACCAAAACTGTTTTCCTCGAGGCATCACCACTCACGCACGGTTTAGGTCTGCTCTGAGCAAGAAGGAATTCCTCCACCCCTGCTGTCGTGTTGATATTAATGGCACTTGGGATATGGCCGCCATTATATTCATACTCGAAGCGACAATCGATGAGATGGAATCGGGCGATCTGAGAGGAGTATGCACCGTCCAGCAGGGCATCCAGCTGCAAGCACAATATCAGGATTGCGTGCTATTACAATAATGGACGACTCACAGTCTTTGGAGCAATTCTCATCAGACCATCCTCGCGGACGCGATGACATGGGAGAATCTTGCCCAAGGACTCGTTGTCGCCAAATCCTGCAAGCATGAATTTTGCAGAGGGACTCTCGGAAACCCCTTTGTTTACCAAAGGGCTAGCACCGGTGAGAGGCTTAAAGTCTTCTGTCCCATCACGACGGCGGATAGTCTTGGTTTGATGGCGTTTGATGTACGCTTGAGCAGGGGAGGACATGTCTGGACCATCAAAAGATTCGTCCGATATATCGTTAGACGGATGCATTGCAGAAACAACACGGCGGGAGAGGTTCAACTTAGGATGGCAAGGTGATTCTTCCGACTCCATTACAGGATACGCGGAACGAGCACCCTCTGCAGGCTGTACCATGGCGGAGAAGGCGGGGCGACGGGGACGTTTGGTGAGGTTCGAAGGAACGCCAAGACCTTGCAAACCCGGTTTGTTAAAGTGTGACAGCAAAGGTCCGCTTCCCATGCGCTCTAGTTTATGCTGGGATGGTGATGAAGGCGGAGGAGAGGATGGAGCATCTTGCTCGACACGGCTGGGCGATAAGGAGCGTCTCTTCTTTGGCTGACCAGCACCAACGCTGGGCGACTCCAAAGGCGCCGAAGGTGTGGCATTATGAAACATGTTGAGTGCAGTAATCGTCGGGGCAGCAGACAAAGGAGAGGGAGAGCTCAAGAGATGCGCGTTGTGAACCGGAGCAGGGTCCACATCCATTGCATCATCAGAAGGAAGAGACGAAATTTCAGCGGGCTAGAAAGACGTAAGTCAAAGGCTTCAACTAGTTCAAATCAAAACATACGGGAGCAAATAAATTTTCAACCGACGACTGTTCCGATGGTTTTGCGGAAAACCATTCAGCAGGTAAAACGGAACGTTTCAAACCACCCTGTGAGCCAGAATTTGAGTTTGGGGTCACGTCGTTGGAAATACTATTGTTGCTCAGGTCTTGACCAAACATCCGTGCACCACTGGTATAAGCGCGGGGTCGACCGGTAGGCTTGCTAAACTGCACAGGCTCTTGGCGTGCTATACGAGACGGTGCGGGTGAAATATCCATTGCATCGTCTGCAACGGTATCCTGAGTGACATTGACATAATCGCAGGGAGGGGAATTGAGGGACACGGTGGAGGCGAACGAAAGTTCGAGGTCGGAGGAAAGAAAGTCATCAAGGTCATCACGGGGTTTGACTTGCTGGGTACGTCTGCGAATTGGCGCAAGAGGAGCACTGAGATACTGGGAAGAAGCTGAAGATATTGTAGAAAAGAAATTCATGACTGGTCGAGCCAAGGTGTATTCGGGATCTCTCTTGTTGCGCCTCTTGTACGGATGGCGGTCTACAAGACGGGACATAGGTAGAGTCGTTGGACAGAGACGGAGAGAGTGCCCAGAGAGGTGATACGGTCAGTGACTCGAGGACAAAGCCGAACAGGCATGGAATAAATACGAACCGGAATATGGTCCGAAAGAGCTTTGATCACGGCCAGAACGGGGTAATTAGTACTTGACAAAGGGTGGAGTTGTGGAACGGAGGATGGAAAGCTATTGTCGGCCAAAGGTGGTTGAACCACTGACAGAGGCCTCGTGTTTCGCTTAAGAATATTGTGGGTCCCTTGCCATAAACTGTGAGCGACGTCGGACCGCGTTGAATTCGACTCACCAGACCGTCAAAGAAAGACTCTGAATATGTTCAAGTTTGGCGTTTCTTTGGTCCATGTTCGCTTTCGTCACGTGCGAGAACAATTGTCGTCATAGCACTTGATATGTCTACATACATAGTTACACGATCACCGCAGCCCGCTCTCCCCATTCCACCTTGGTCGATCGTCACCGGTGTACAATGAGTTATGCAAGACCGACGTACAGGGCAAACGCGGTCTGCAATTTCTCGTGATGGATCTCCGGGTATTTCTCGTCGATAATCCTCATGATCGAGTTGAACACGATCTACGACTGCACTAAGTCTTTGCGTGACGCGCGCACCTGTGGCTCACCTCATACCCCTCGGGGTTCAAGTGTAGTCCGTCGTAAAGGAAGCGCTCGCAAGCTCGTTCATCGCGCCCGGCAGCGTCCCAGATCTCGGTCCATACATCCGCCACAGGCACACCCACCTGAGCTCCAACTTCCTTTGCGGCCTCCGCATACGATTTTGTCGCTCCAAAATCGCGATACATCGTCCACTGGTAAGTGTTTACCGGGGGTGGTGTTATCAAAATGATCCGGGTATCAGGGGAATAGTATGGCGACGTCGGCGATTTAACCATTTCCACGAGGTGAATCAGGTTGGCCTTGTATTTATCTCTGGGGACGTGTTGCAGACCTGGAAATGGCGCGGCATCGTTGGCTCCGAACCAGATAGTCAGCAACTGCACCTTAGGTGCGCCAGGCTGCTGGTTCTGTTTTGCGAGGATCTACAATGCATCCCGTATTCACCTCGGCCGCTGACGTGTGTTGTCCACGACTCACCTGTTCAAAGACTGGGATGGCACAGTCAGTTTGATACCCCGCGAGACCGCGATTGATCACGTCCAACTTGCGAACATAGACAGCTAGGTGCGGATTGTCGTGGTTTATCGACCTGTAGGTTACATTTTGTGTAACATACCCGACAATCTCTGCGCAATACCAGATCGCTCCCATGATTTCTGGGTGAGCGAGTCTCCGAAGAGTAAAATGACGTCCTGATCCAGTGCCATACAGGGTGGCAGTGATGTAATACTTTTTTTGGGTCGCCCGATGCGGAATCTGTGCCAGTGGCCAACTCAGCACCCAGATCTTAACCTTAAGCTGGACCCCCTATCTCAACTAACTAATATCTGAATGGAAAGGCGGCGACACAAATGCTACGGAGGTTGACGAGTCGGTTGAGCCCCTGGGCCGAGCCGGTCCCCCACTGGCATTTCTACCAAAAAAAGCGGCTACATCGATCTCGATGCATATCTTTTCTTGCGTGTCCATCGGCTCAACTGCAACGACAATCCCCACTCTAAGTCACTTGTTCGCCTGACTTGACAGATGCCTCGCGTATCTTGAACACTGCCTTGTTTTTTTACCTCACTGGGCAGCCTGGCATATGGCCCGGGCAAGTCACAATCTTTGTTACATGCCTGCATTGCATTTCGCGCTCATCCATTACCAGCTTTGGGCAGGAAAAAGCTTGGGTGCACTATACTTCCTCTATATCTAGCTTGCTTCTCGTTATCCGACTTTCTTCCAGACGGAACCTGACTTGATTTACTACCTTTCCGGGGATGGTGTTTATTGAATGAAGGGAATCGACTACGATCACTCTTTGGTCAGACCTGTGTTAGAAGTTGTCCTACTATCTCTCGTAAGTTCCTTCCTACACGCTCTTCTCTTTGGACTGATCCCCCGCAATCTTGTCGCTATGATGCATTTCCTAGTTCAGCTCGTCTCCACGGACGCTATCTACACTTCTCCAACACGTGACACTTGTATGACCTTCGAGCCTCGCATTAATGCCTTTCACCTTGCCAGTGCCAGTGTCTCCCCGATGACTGAGGTGAGCCATTGTCCTTTCTTCTTGTTAGATTGCTTCCCCATTGACGCCTACTAGTCTGACACGTCATGGTCCTACAATCTGCTCTCCAACGAAGATGGGTCCTTATCAATGTGGAACTTGGTAAGAACGTGGAATTGTGACTCTCTGGCTGAGGAGTCAGTGGGCGAATTACGTTCGTGGTGAGGATGTCAATTCGTCGTCGCCATGAACGTATGCCATGCACCACTTCTGCAAGCAATTAATGCCTTTGTCTAGATCATGAAACCATGATTGGACGAGGAATTTAGTGTTCAAATGTGCGTCTCTAACACTTTTCTTGGGTGACCTGCTCATCATTCACCAAATGAAGCACACTTATGGGTTTGATGATTGATGTCCAAACCGTTAAGGACTGGCTTGTCTGAAAATTCCACGCGCTGGTGCGGTCGTCTCTTAGAAGCTGGCGAGAAAGAATTCTTGATCGGTGATTGTGCGTGTTCCCCCTCTCTTAGCATGTTTATTTATTTTACGTTTTCGTAGTCCCAGTCATTATCGTCTTCACGTAGTACTGCAGTCTTTATACCCAATTAACCTTGCCAAGTCCACAAAGTCAAAGGACATGACTAGTTCATCCGCGTACTGCATATTTTTTCAGCATCGCCTATGACATGCCGAAAGCCCGTACTCGCACTATTTCGCCCCGGATTGTCGAAGTCTCGAACTTTCTGAGCACTGGATATAGATACAACACTACTACACAACGATCGCAGGTCGCTTGCCCAGGTTCTTCTCATTCCACCTTAATTCGAGTCGGTCGTCAGCGGTGTACCATCATGTCCTGCGGAGAGCGACATACGGGACAAACACGGTCTGCAATTTTTCGTGATGAATCTCCGGGTATTTCTCGTCGATAATCCTCATGATCGAATTGAACACGATCTACGACTGTACTAAGTCTCTGTGCGGCGCGAGCGCTGGTAACTCACCTCGTATCCATCGGCACTCAAGTGTAGCCCGTCGTAAAGGAAGCGCTCGCAAGCACGTTCATCGCGCCCGGCAGCATCCCAGATCTCGGTCCACACATCTGCTACAGGTACACCCACCTGCGTGCCAACCTCCTTTGCAGCCTGCGCATACGACTTTGTCACGCTAAAATCGCGGGACGATAGCGTCGGGTGGTGAGTGTTCACCGGGGGTGGTGTTATCAAGATGATTCGGGTATCGGGGGAATAGTACGGCGACGTTGGCGATTTGACCATTTCCACGAAGTGAATCAGGTTGGCCTTGTATCTATCTCTGGGGACGTGTTGCATACTTGGAGGTAAGGCAGAATCGTTGGCGCCGAACCAGATGGTCAGTAATTGCACTTTTGGTGCATCATGCTGTTCGCTCCGTTTCGCAAGGATCTACAACATATTCGTATCACCTCGATGACATATGTATCGCCGCTGACTCACCTGTTCAAAGCATGGAAGGGCCCAATCGGTTTGATATCCGCCGAGACCGTGATTGACGACGCCCAACTTGCGAACATAGGCAGCTGAATGCGGTCGATGGGTGTATTGACTCGTAGATCACGATCATGTAACATACACGACAATTGCTGCGCAATACCAGAGCGATCCCATGATAGCTCGGTGATCGAGTCTCCGAAGAGTAAGATGACATCTTGCGTCGTTGGATCCAGCACCATATCTGAGTGTGGGGGAGGGTGATAAGAGATAAGCTCCCCGACTAATCGGACTCGACGTATGTGACTCGTACTCCGCGCAACAACTTTGATGTCAACCTGGAATCAGACAAGTATTTTACCAAATACAATACTTCGTCACCTCACCTGTTGTCGACCCTAAATCCTTAACAGGACACAAGCGCACACAAAAGATACTGATGAGAGGTGAGAAAGAGGGACATCATGTGGCGCTTCGCATTCCGAAAAACTTCTGACCGTCATCGCAGATCCCAATCGAACGTGTGTGCATCTGAATCCGAGAAGGAACCGATTTCAAACTCAAGTCACACTGGCACCGACTCGGATTCAGAGATTATGCCTCGAGGCCCGCTCCTCCGTCACCAGACTAGCAAAGACCCCGTCTCCAGGCGCTAATTCCCCAAACTTACTTTGAGATGAATGGGCCGTCGTCCAAAAAAGTGCTGAGAATGCTGATGCGTGCTTACTTTGTTTGGCCAATGTATTGAATATCTGACCATCAGGTACAACGAGGGATAGATCCCGATCGACCGTGCGTGCGTCTGGATCCGAGAAGGAACCGATTTCAAACTCAAGTCACACTAGCACCGACTCGGATTCAGAGATTAGGCCTCGAGGCCCGCTCCTCCTTGCGCTTAGTCACCAGACTAGCAAAGACCCCGTCTCCAGGCGCTCATTCCCTTTTTTTAAAAGGTATCCAAACTCCCACAGAGTCGCAGACCCCTTCTTGCTTACCATCATGGAGCCAAGCTTCGATGCCATTCTCAAAGAATGCCCAAGGTAGGAACATATCGACCGCATTGGCCTACTACTAAATGCCTTTAAGATTTCGCATCTTGATATCCGGCAAGGTAGCTGAAAGTAATACATCCCACAGAATTTCGATGCTCAGAGTGTAAAACAGAGCGGCGTTGGAAAGACAACGCTCATAAAGGAGACATTTAACATTGATTTCCTCCATGTTTATGATTTCTTTCTGGCGGTGGATCGAGCTAATGGTGTTGCCGCAGGGATCCGATGATGACCCAGGAAAG
>JBBPLF010001162.1:0-11319 GCA_038089615.1 Aureoboletus auriporus
ACGAAGAGACCTTTTCACCAGTAGCCAGGTTCGAAACCATTCGTCTTATGCTCAGTTTAGCGGCTCTACATGATTGGGAAATCAATGCCCTTGACGTCAAGACAGCATTCCTCTTTGGAGAATTAGATGAGGAGATATACATGGTTCAACCTGAGGGTTTCATCATATGAGGCCAGGAATCCAAAGTCTGTTGACTTCATAAGGCCATCTATGGTCTTAAGCAAGCTGCACTACAATGGAACAAGCAGTTGCATCAATCCCTCTTGAACTTCAGGTTCAAACGATCTGTTTCAGATTCTGGGATTTACTTCCAAGAGATTGTTATCCTTGTTATCTATGTTGATGATGCCCTCTTTATCAGTAGCAACAAGACCTCTGTCCTTGCACACAAGTCATGTTTCATGAAGAAATGGGAATCTAGCGATCTAGGAGAAGCGAAAGAGTATCTTGGCATGAGGATCACTAGGGACAGAAAGAAATGTACCCTTATCCTCGATCAAACAAAGTATGCCAAGAAAGTGGTTGACCGCTTTGGTCAGGAGAACTGCAAAGAGACCGCAGTACCCCTTCCTACTGGCTAACAGCCAAGACCCAACTCTGGTGAAGCATCTTCCTCTCTACGCAGTCGTTATCAGTCGATCATCAGATCACTACTCTACATCATGCTTGGAACATGTCCCAACATCACATTTTCTGTCATCAAGATGTCCAAGTATTCTTCCAATCCTATGGAAGAACACGTGCAGAAGGTGTTACATATTGTATGCTATTTATCCCATATACAATCACTCTGCATTGTATACTCTGGCACTGGTGACAAGAATGGCCTTATTGCCTACTCCGACACAGACTAGGCAGGAGATGTTGAAATATCACGATCTACTATGGGCTATGCGATCTTCCTTGCAAACAGAATAGTTTCATGGCTTTCCAGACGACAAAAGTGTGTGAGACTTTCTTCCACAAAAGCAGAATATTGTGGCATGACGGAATGTGTGAAACAAATCCAATGGATTCACAATCTCTTCGGAGAGATCCACATATCCCTACCACCTACACCTATGTGTTGCAATAACCAAGGTGCTATATTCCTTGCTTCCAATCCTGCACAAGAAGGATGAACCAAACACGTCCGGATCCCCAAACACTTTGTTCAAGAAGCTATAGAATTTGGTGAAATTGAACTCTTCTACATTCCCACCAATTCACAGTTTGCAGATATTTTTATGAAAAATCTAGGAAAGATCAAATTCCAAAATGGAAGAAAGATGCTTATGCTCAAACCATTCTCTTCCTGAAACTCATGTTCACAATGAACAGTGAGGAGGAGTGTTGAGAATCATAGTATTCTATTTATTCTATTCTATTCTATGACTATGATTCTAGACAATGTTAAGAGTGAACTATGACTACTGACACATTAATTTGTGTTACAGGGTCTAGACTGCTTCTTACATAAGCAGGGATTCACTCTAACATAGTAATCCCTGCGTTTGGCCACGGCCATTACCAAATATGGGATTTTACGCTATTTATTGTGACTCATTATATTCTTATGATGTCATAGATAAGAGCAACATACGCTATTGGATGTCTTTATAGACTCCATAGCTCTCTTTATGCTATTGGTTGATATTCATATATCGCATAGCTTATTTAGGAGGTACAGCCACTGCTGTAGACATATATAAGGCTGGCCCTTCTGGCCATCCTTTCCTCTTTTCTTTAGAGTCTTATATAGTGATTTTTGTCACTGAGCCACCTCACCTTTGAGCTGTTCCACAACACCACTTGACTACTATCCTTGACTCTCTAGTTGAAGGCTCTATTTCTTGATTATTTGCCTACCAGTTTTTCCACCTACATGTGAGTAGATTTCCACACGTCCTTCCCTTCATACCTGTGACTTCAGGTTCAATCCCAAAACACAGATATCCTGAAAACATGCCAAAAAAACTTTAGAACAATCATTTAGGCTTGAATTGACTTACATATGTCACCATATGGATCATCAACCACAGAAGATTTGCTAGAGGAGCCTGCATCATGCTTGGATGTGAAGATCAATGGAGATCTCTGTGCCATGTCAACTATGGCTGTGATCTCACCCGCCATATGCTTCTTTGCCTTTCCAGTGAGGCATCTGGTTAAACTACCCCACACTGTTACAATTTCGTTCCCCTTCCCAGGTGATTACCTATCTTTCTTTCTCCTTTCACTTTATCTCCCTGGACAGCCTTCTTCACAGTCATCTCTTTCACGATGGCAAGTTTATCCACAATTCTCCTTCTTTCTAGAACATTCTATCATTTCTAGAATTACTCTATAAATACCTAGCTGCCCTGTACTTGTTCTTTATACTTGATCTACGCAATTCAGTGTGCGTTCTTGTGTCCTCAGCTCTCCTGAGTTCCCAGTCCCTAAGATCTAGTCCACTTGATATTCTCTTTTGTCCTTTTTTTCTCAGGATGTTGTTGCACCTCTTCATGAGTGTCCTCCCTTGAGACTGAAGTATTCTTGATCGTCACCAAGAATGTACAACAAGCATAACAAAAGATCAAGTATCTCCCTTGTCCCTCCTATCTAGGAGTAGGATGAACACCCCACTATCACCATACCCCCTCGAAGGACCTTTGGCCTACCCCACAATTCGGATGAAGAAACATTGTCCCCACCCTTGCACTTCAGAAGAATAGCTGGACCCTCGATTTCCTCTGCTTCACCAGGACCACCTCAATGAACAACCAGACCCCCTGCACCCACTGCAAACCTAGTACCCATTGTCCCCCCTGTACCCCCAACACTCCTCACATTCCCAGCACCCCCAGCACCCCCTGCCCCTCCCATCATGCCCCTACCCCACCAATGTCCTCCGTTAATGCTGGGTGTTGGAACGTAGTACAGTGTACACTCAAAGTAGTATGAAGACTTGTTGTGGGCGAAGCAATAGAAGTCTCACTACCCAATGTGCACACTTGGGGCTTGTGGAGTGCTAAGTAACAATGCTGAATTGCGTAGAACTAACTGGGGAATACAAGACAGATCAAATGGCTACTTATACTAACTATGTGCTGTGTAGTCCTATGTATGCAGTAGTAGCAGTGCTAGCTATGTGATGGTAGTAAAGGGGGCACAAGGCATTGCATCAGGAAGGCAATGCCGAGGAAAGAAATGTAGTCCATTGTGGTTCTGAAGTTCGAGGATCAAAGACCAAAGTATAAATGTGGTTCCAAAGGGTTCCAAAGGGTCCCCTGTGGTTCCAGTTGAAGGTGAACATTATAGATGTGGTTCTGAAGGATTCCAGAATGGAAGTGAAAGAATTAGTAAGGAAAAGATAATGAGTGTCTGGCAAAGACATGAGGGGAAATAATGAGTCCATAGATATAAGGGAAAGATGGGTCATAGGGGAAAACTGTAACATTACCCCTGTTGTAACGCTGAAGCACCTGCTCAGCGATCTGGTCCATCAATATCTCCCTCGTTGACCTCATAGTTGGTGAAATCAATGTCCTCATTGAGAAAGCCGTCATCACAGTCGAGCCCATTATAAACTGGGCAATGGGCATGAATGTGTCCATACTCATTGCACTCTCCACATTGTCGTCGATGACATTTAGCCTGGACATGCCCAGGGGTGCATTTATGGCACCAAGGACAGATGTACTTTCCACAGAAGATTCAGATGTGATCTGCCTTTCTGCATTGGTGGCAGCAGAGTTGTTTCTTAGGAGGGCATGCAGGGATGTTGGAAGTGTTGACATTGATGGGGTCTTGAGAAGTGCCTGCTCTATCCAAGGATGTTGATTTGGTTTCTCAAAAGGAATGGAGTATGGGGTGAAGGGTGTTTCCAAGGGTGTCTAGGGTTGTCTGGAGGAGTCTTGGAGGTAGCAAGCTCTCATGGCGAGTAAGAGCTTGTTGTTGCATGTCCTCAGGGGCAGAAGTAGGGGTGCAGGTTGCAACCGGAGAGTCATCTGAAATGTAGGAGATAGTGGGGGCATGTGTGTCAATTTTAGGGGACTCTGGAATGGAGAGCGGAGTGGGAAAGTATGTCTATTCAGGAGAGTGTTGAGGTGGGACTTGGAGAACAGGGGAAGGGGTTCTTTCAACAGACACAAGTATGTTGAGGTGGGGATCAAATGGTATGGTGCATGGGGTGTCCCCTACATATGTAGGTCCTGTACTCCTGGACACTCATGATGTTGAAGAATGGCTCCAAGATGGGTTGGAGCAGGTTCTTGTCGATGCGGTCCACTAGGTGTCCATTCTTCCTCATAGAGGAGGTCAAGGATAAGGGAACATGCTTCATCTACTCTGATTTGCATGGCGGACACAAATTATTCTGGGGAGTCATGAGGAATGAGTTGATGGGCTGCCAAGCGGATGACTTGGTAGGTCCTGAAGAGGGTGCACAGGTCTTTGGTTTTCTTATCATAGTTATAGCATAAGTCCTGCTCCATGTGCAAGAAGAGAGCAAGGATGGTTAGGACAGAGGTGAAGAGGATTCTTCACAGGCAGATTGGGAGACAATTGGAATAGATGACATAGGGGTAAGATACAATAGCTGTGTTATGATCCTAGTTGATGTCCTGGACTATTCATTTTCCTCACTTCTCCACCCTTTCCACCTTTTGTTGGGGAACGAATGTAGAGACCTAGGAAGGAGTCTACCTTCCACTTCTCCTTCACCATCTTTCACACTCTCTTACCTTCCCATTAACTGTAGACTTCACCCTTCTACCAGAACCACTAGGAACCTTCACGGAACCTTACGGAACCATCTTTGACACTTGTCACTTCCTTTCGTTGACTCTGTTCCACATCAGAACCACCCGGACTTGTCCCTTGCTTCAGCAGATGCCTACTTCCATGTACTGCCTCCTGCAGTATGCACCACCCTATGCCTCGACTACCATTGCCCTCCACAGTATGCACTGCCTGTCACTGCCCTCTGTAGCATGCACTGCCCATCACTGCCCTCCAAAGCACACATTGCCCGCCACTGCCTTATGCAGCATGCATTGCCCGCCACTGTCCCATGTAGCACACATAGCTTACCACTGCCTTATGCAGCCTCCTAGCCTAGTATAAGTAGTCTCCCCTCTTCATTGGCATTCCTCACCCAGTTCTACACACTTGGATGTACTTCTCTCCTCTAGTACTTTCCTATGCAATGTCTGGTCTCCCAAAGTACTTGTGTGTGACAATGCTTTGAGGTTCTCATCACACCAATGTCTGGAGCCACGTATCAAATGCTCTCAGTTCTGGAAGCACTAGAGAGAGTGGTTATATCCTCAATGTTATTTGTTCACAAGATTCATTCGTATGACCTCATGATGACGAATCAACAAATCCAACAAGCTGAAGACGGTTGTTTTGTGCCATGAGGGACTCATAAGTTCCCCTGGCCATGATGCAGTTGCAAGAGATAAGCGAGGAGAGGGTTTGTTGGGTCATGATTCATAGTGCCAGGGACAATTGCTATACTTCCTGTTACAGAAGTATTGATGTTCGAGAGGATGAGATGGTGGAAGGTCATTGTGATAAAAGAAGAAGAACTTGTAGAAGGATAGACCAGGTTGGAATTCAAGATTTCTTTTACAGAGCATTTATTGAGAGAAGTCCTTCAAACAAGAGGATTTATATTTGTCCAGGAGGGTTTGTGCATGTTTGAGGTTTCCCTTGGGTTCCGAAGTATTTTCTGCTGCGGAGTATCCTTTCCAGGATATGAGGTATTGCCTTCATCCTCATGTTCCTCTATGTAAAATAATGGTGTCTATTTCATATTCTTCTTCTCTGCTGATCAACTTGGGTGGTGGATCTGAGAAGTTGGGGCCGTGTTCTGCAGTCTTTCAATAAGGGGATACAAGGGAAGCATGGAAGACATCATGTATTTTCCAGGTCAGTGGCAGTTTAAGGTGATACAATATGGGGGAGATGACCTGTGTGATTTCAAATGGTCCCTCTCATTTGGGGGACAGCTTCCTTGATAGGTACTGCAGTCGAAGGTTTTTTCCTTCCAGCCATACTTTATCTCTGACTTCCCAAGGGCAGAACTTTGAGGAAGTTTGTTCTTTCATGATCCATTGGGTTTTTTCATGCACAACAAGGGCTTCCCATCAGGCTTCCTCTAGTTCGGTTAGTCAGGTTTCCAGGGCAGGGAGGAATGTCTTTCTGATTGGAGGATAAGAGCGGGGTTCATATCCCAAGATGAGGGAGAAGGGGGTTTTTTGAGTGGAGGAGTGAACAGTGGAATTGTGGGAGAACTCTGTCATAGGGAGTAGTTCTGCCCATCATTCTGGGTGTCCATCACAGAATATTTGTAGGTAGGTTTCAAGTTCTTGGTTTACTTGTTCTGTTTTTCCATCCATTTGGGGGTGATACATATGCAGATGACAGTTTTAGGTCATACATATTTCAGGAGTCTGGCAAGTTCTTGGGCAAAGGCCAACGCAAATTGTGGTCCTCTATTTGAGATGCAGTAGTCAGGTAGTCCATATTGTTGGAATATGTTTGTGAAAAAGAGTTGAGCAACTCTGGTGGCATCAATAGTTTTGTGACAGGGTATGAGAATTACCCCCTTTGTAAGGCCATGGTTGACCATGATCATGATAGAATTATAAGTGTTGGATGGGGGCAAGTCAGTGATGAGGTCCACAAATACTTGTTGGAAGGGGTGAGTGCAAGATGATAGAAGTGGTGTCAATGCTGGAACTGTGGGGTGTATGTTTACTTTATTGGCCTGACAAGTTGCACACCCCTGGAAAAATTTGCGGATAAAGGTGGTCATCCCGTGCCACCAATAATCCCTTTGCATCAGGTTGGTAGTGCAGAATATTCCTCTGTGTCCTCCATGTTCACTTTCGTGGGTAAGATGGACAAGTCCCTGTCGTGCTGGTTCCAGGACATAGAGGTAGTGTCTGTAGTATAGCATTCCTTCATTGTATTCCCAATCCTGTGGTTTGGATTTGGTGATTAGGAGGGTTCCTTTGTTTAGGGCTTTAAAGGTGGTGACGACCAGGAGGTTGGATGGGGTTGATTCGGCAATTTTCTTGACAAGGGCAAGGTTGAGAGCATGGACAAAGATATCCCTGGGTAGGATGGTGACTTCTTGATTATCCTGGGAGGTGTCCACAATATCTTGGTGAGACAGTGAGTCTGCAGGTCCCATTTGTGCTCCAGGTACTGGAGAAAATGAGAGGTTGAAGTCTTGGAGGAATAGCATCCATTGTGCCTGTCTTCTGGATAGTTTATGTGGTTCCTTAAAGTAGGCGAGGTTCTTGTGGTCAGTAATGACTGTTACTGGGAGTCCTGTTCCCTGTAGATAATGTTTCCATTCTTCTAGGGCGCGGATTACTCCAAGGAGTTCCTGGTCATAGATGTCATAGTTTTGTTTGGCAGGGGAGAGGGTTTTTGAGAGGTAAGCACAAGGGTGCAGATCTCCATTGCTATCTTTCTGCATGAGGACAACTCCTATGGCCATTAAGGAGGTGTTTGTCATGACAGTAAAGGGTTTTGTGACGTCAGGCATCTGGAGGACTGGTTTCTGGGTAAATGTCTGTTTGATGGGTAAGAAGGTGTCATCACATTTCCTGGTCCATTCCCACTTGGCTCCTTTCTTGGTTAAGTCATGTAGGGGTCCTGCCTTGGTGAAGAAGTTTGGAATGAACTTCCTATATAAGTTGCAGAATCCAATGAATAATCAGACTGCTTTCATTGATTGGGAGGGTTGTCATTCATGGATGGTCTTTAGTTTTACTGGGTCCATCTGGATCCAGTCTGCTCAGATGATCATTCTGAGGTATTCCACTTCATCTTTGTTGAAGAAACACTTTTTCAGTTTCAACAATAAATGATGTTCTCTGAGTCGCTGGAGGACTCGACGTGTTCGCTCTTGGTGTATGGTTGGGTCGTTGGAATGGATGAGGATATCGTCCATGTATATGATTAACCATCCTTCTGCTATAAGGTTGGCGAAGGTATGGTTCATCAGGACCTGGAACGTTGCTGGGGAGTTGTACATGCTGAAGAACATCACAGTTGGTTCAAAGAGTCCCATGGGGGTTATGAATGCTGCCTTTCATCTGTCCAGCAGTTTAATGAGGACATTGTTGTATCCCCATCAGATATCCATTTTGGTAAAAATGGATGATCCTTTAAACTGGTCGATGAGATCAGAGATGAGTGGGAGTGGATAGGCATTTTTGGTGGTGTGGGAGTTTAGGTATCGGTAATCCTGGCAAGGTCATATGGATCCATCTTTCTTTGGTATGAAGAAGAAGGGGGATGCTTGTGGGAATTTGGACAGAACTATTTTCCCAGATTTTAGATGTTCATCAATAAAATCTTTGCAAGCTTCCCTTTCTTTAGGATTCAGGGGGTACACTTTGGCTACCTTAGGCATGAAGGTTTGGTCAAGTTTGATGTCATGGTCAAATGGTCGAGAAGGTGGTAGTTCATCCCCTTTTTGTTCTGTGAAGATCTCAGTGAAGTCTTGGTATTTTGGGGGAAGTGGTTCTTCTTTGTGGGGCTCTTGGATTGCGAGTTCAGTGGTGAGCGTGGTTTTTCTTATGAGGGTCTCTATCCTTTTATCAATTCTCTTTTTCCACAGTTTAGCTATCTTCTCACTGGGGTCCAGTTCTAGGTATCAGACGAGATACCTTTGGCATACTGCTCTAAGGGAGTCATGTTGTGGGGTTCTGGGTTTGTCTGGAAGGGTTACTTCTCCAGTTGTCCAATTTATTGCAGGGTTGGTTTCTCAGAGCCACATTATTCCAAGGATCAGGTTTTCTTTTCTGCAGTTGATGACATGGAAATCTCTTTCCTCATTTACTTCTCCAATCTGAATTGTAAAGGTGACTTTGTGGCAGATTATCCCTCCAGTGTTTGGGGATCCATCTACATTATGTGCCTTCTTGGGTTTGTTTAGTCGGATTTGTTTGTATCCTTTCTTCTTCACTAGATCACGATCTATGTATGAAGTCTTTGCTTGCTTTGCAGTCTATGAGGGCAAACATGTCGACGATTTGGTCATTTTCTTATTCAAAAAGAGAGATGGGGATTCGCATAGATTCACTGTTTGGATCCAACAAGAATACTGGTGCTATTACTTCAGGATGGGAGAGCATCAACCCTTTCCTCCTGTCTAAAAATCCTTCTTTGGGATTTCTTCTTTTTCGACCCAGGTTGTGGTAATGGTTTCTGGTTTTTTGATCTCATAGAGGATGTTGAGTGTGGATACGAGTTCCTCCTCAGTAACACCTCTCTCTTTAAGGATGTCCTGGTACTCTTTGAATTTGGTCTTTCTAATATGTTCGTTTCTGGCTGGATTCCTCTGTGGGTGAGGAGGGGCCCAGTTGTTGCTCTTTCCTTGTTCTTCAGGACATTTGTCTTGGGAGTGGTTCTTGGTGTGACACTCTACCCAGTGGCATTTAAAACACTTGTTGTTCCTCATGTGTTCTGCCTTCTCTATCGGTGAAAGTCTGGTGAAGTTGATGCGAACAGCATCAACATCCATGGCATTCAGGTCTCTAGGAGATCTTCCTTTGACTTGAAAGTCTACTTTTCATCCTTTTCGCACATCCTCTATCCTTTTGTTCTGAGCATGGAATACTCCAGAAAGTCTGAGCCATTCTGAGAGTTTGTCAGGGAGAGGATTGATGGAGAGGATCTTTGTGGAGATGTCTGGGTCCAGTCCTTTTATGAGATAGTTTACCTTGGTTAATTCATCATCAATTCCCACTATGGCCTCAGTGGCCTGAAAGGCGGTGATGTAGTTGGTGTATCCAGCATCACCCTTCCCTTACTGTGTTAGCTTATCCAGCTAGTCCCTTGCTTGGTTCTTGTAATTGAAGGGGAAGAAGGTCTTCTCGAATAGTTCCATGAGTTTAGTGAAGGTAAGATCCTTTACTACATTGTTGGCAAGTTGGACATAGATCGATTCAGAGAAGGTGCTTCCTTGACCTTTGCTCATCTTGGCAAGAGTGGTTAGGACCTTGGTGTTCTTGTTGTAAAACTTTTGGTTCATGTTGAAGTAGGCAGTCATGGCCATCTTCCAATGTATTGCATCCTTCAAGTCCCCAGAAAAGTCTGTGGGCAGTCCAGCTTTCAATTCAATGTCTTTGTTTCCATGATCCGACATTTCTATGTCAAGATTTGGGTCTTCAGGTGGTGGGGGTGGTGGTTTTCTAGATTGGATAGGTGGAGCATCTTGAATCCTCCAGTCCTCAGTGGGGATTGGTGCTGGAAGAGTGAAGAATGTAGACAGTGTTTGGATATCATCTGAGGATTTGGAAGGGGGACGTATGGTCTGTCCTTGTTGTGATCCTTGTCCAGAAATGGTGGGCGTATCTTTATGTCAGGTAACAGAGATAGAGTTGAAGAGCTAGTTCTTTTGTTAACGCTGGGTGTCAGAACATAGCACAGCATACACTCAAAGTAGTATGAAGACTTGTTGTGGGTGAAGCAATAGAAGTCTCACTACCCAATGTGCACACTTGGGGCTTGTGGAGTGCTAAGTAACAATGCTGAATTGCATAGAACTAGCTGGGGAATACAAGACAGATCAAGTGGCTACTTATACTAACTATGTGCTGCATAATCCTATGTACGCAGTAGTAGCAGTGCTTGCTGTGTGCTGCGTAAGGTGGGGTCCATAGTATCATGGCTATGTAATGGTAGTAAAGGGGGCACAAGGCATTGCATCAGGAAGGCAATGCTGAGGAGAGGAATGTAGTCCATTGTGGTTCTGAAGTTCGAGGAGCAAAGACCAAAGTATAAATGTGGTTCCAAAGGGTTCCAGTTGAAGGTGAATGTTATAGATGTGGTTCTGAAGGATTCTGGAATGGAAGTGAAAGAATTAGTAAGTAAAATATAATGAGTGTCTGGCAAAGACATGAGGGGAAATAATGAGTCCATAGATGTAAGGGAAAGACAGGTCATAGGGGAAAACTGTAACATCCTCTATGAAAACTGAACTAAAAGCAGCCTTTCTAGCTGACTTTTCCAGTGAACCTGCAGATGCCACTCAATGGATGAAGGTCATGAATGCCTACTTCTCCATGAACAAGACCATCTACACCTCTAATGACAATAAGATCATGACATCACTCAATAAGATGAGCAAAGGACGTGTTACGCTCAACTCGGATAGAGGTGAACATAAACCTGGTCGGTTCAAAGGTTCTGTCTAGGATGAACGTTTGTCGTAGATGGTTCGAAGGTTCAAGGGGGTTCTTCCAATGACAACGCTGTCGTCGGTGGTTTCAAGGGTTTCGAGGGAGTGTCCACTCAGAGTAGGACGAGGACTTCAAGGAGACAAGG
>JBBPLF010001163.1:0-11306 GCA_038089615.1 Aureoboletus auriporus
TTCACGGTTCTTCGTACAACTCCGACCTCCGCAAATTCGGGACACGCGGATTCAGTAAGGGCGCAGCACATAAGCTGAAGCCAAGTCCCGTCCGACCGCATCGTTCCGGAGTTCGTTCCGGAGCATCAGACCAGTCTCTAACAAGGGTTCTCTCCACCCGAATTAGAAGGAAAGAAAGTCCTCCAACTTTTATGCGCTATATATGGCCTTAAGCAAGCCGGATTAGCTTGGTGGCACTTCCTTGATCAATCCATGAGGGAACTTGGATTCGAGTGTCTTAAAACAGATGCTGGACTTTTCATTTATTGCAAAGGCAAACAGCTAGTCCTAGCAATAGTCTACATAGACGACACCCTATTCTGCAGACCCGATAAAGCCTTTGTAGACAAGGTTAAAGGGGCCTTCATGAAGAAATGGGAATGTTGTGACCTTGGTGAACCTTGCAAGTTCCTAAGAATGAACATTCGTTGTGTTGGCAAGAAGATATTACTTGACCCATGGTCGTACCTACTCAAAGTACTGGAATGATGCAGCATGACCAATGCCAGACCTGCCCCGACTCCTCTCCCACAAGGATACTATCCAGCGAAGAATGACACCACTGTCAACCCAGAACTGTGGACATGCTTCCAGACAGTTATAGGCTCATTAATGTACCTCATGATTGGTACCCATCCAGACATTGCGTATGCGGTGACACAACTCACTCAAATGTCGGCCAACCCATCCCATGAGCACTTAGAAAAAGCTCTGTACATATGTCGCTACCTAATTGGCACACAGGATTGTTCGCTAGTCTATGATGGTGACAGTGACAAAGGCATCATTGCCTGTACAGATGCAGATTGGGGACAGGACAAGATCACTTACCATTCCCAAACCGGCTTCTATTTAAAGCTGGCCAATGGTGTTTTCCTGTGGAATTCACACCTACAAAAAACCACAGCACTCTCTTTGATGGAAGCAGAGTACATGGCCTTAAGCAACTGCACCTGCCAGGCCATTTGGATCCATCAGATGATTGGAGAATTGGGATATTGCCTTAACCCTATATGTACCTATATGCAGTGACAATCAAGAATCACTCTTCCTTGCCCAAAACCCAGTCACAGAGAAATGTTCCAAACACATCCCCATCCGTTATCACTTTGTACAAGATGCAGTGATGATGTGGAAACAGGTTGAACTGCTATTCGTCCCTGGGACCAAAAACCCCGCTGACAAGTTCACCAAGAACCTAGACAAAAAATAAATTTTACAAATATAGCAGCCAACTAGGTTTGGGGTTCTACATGAATTCGACAAACTGAGCTGGATTTCACTACTCTTGCCACTTTACAAAGGTTGTGCAGACGATCTCCTTAGCTACTTCTTATCCCTTCTCTCTTAGTGCCCTTATGGCTCTTTCATACTTACGTCCACCCCTGGTACACTAAGTAAGGGGGAGTGTTGATAAAGTAGTAGCAACAAGTCATGTGACTCAGAGTCACAGTAGTATATAATACGAACTCAGTAGCTGAGTTCAAATAACATCTTGATCAGTAACCACAACATTTGACACTAAGTTCCACTCAAGCCTTTAGGTATGTTCCAGTCCTAGGGTTACACCCTTCCTCCTTTCAACATATGTGTTGGTAATAGAGGGAACATGAGGCATTGCATCAGAACGGCAATGCCGAGGAGAGGGATGTAGTCCATCATGGTTCCGAGGTGTGAAGATATACGATCAAAGTATAAACATGGTTCTGAGGGGTTCGAAGGAATTCCCTGTGGTTCCGGTCAAAAGCAAAAGAGTTAGACAAGGAAATAAAATGTAAACATGGTTCCAAAGGGTTCTGAAGAGTTCCCTGTGGTTCCAGTTGAAGGTGAACATTATAGGTGTGGTTCTGAAGGATTTCAGAATGGAAGCAGAGGAATTAGGAAGGAAATGAGGACGAGGAGAAATAATGAGTCCATAGACGTAAGGAAAAGACAGGTTGTAGGGGAAAACTGTAACACAAGTAAGGTACATGCGTCACAACACCTGTTGAAGGCATGGAGATGACTAAATATGTGAATAAAGTACTTGACAAGGTAATTCAAGTTGTTAGGACGTGATATGACTTGATACAATGAGTCCTAAACATAATGCGAACAAAAGGACTTACCAGCAATGGATCCCGAGTGCAAATGCAGAACATGGACTATGCGGATTTCATTCAGATTGTTGTGGGTAAATGTGAAAGAGTGCAGAGATGATTTTAGATGGCTGCGGTAGAAGATGAAAATGTTAGGAAGGGGATTAGGATAAGGATGGAGGTGACCCAAGTGACAATTCAATGGTATGCAAGAGTAGAGACTTATGGCTCTCTACAACAGGTATGTTGACCACCCCCCAGGCAACATCTACCTTAGGATCAACATTACTCCAATGAGGAGCTCACCATCAAGCTCAAGTTTGTTAAAGGGCACACGGAACCTTTTGTGGAGAATCTTGGTATTCACATTTAATATTTCATATTACATAACCAAGATTCTAGGCCTGTCACATGACAAGTCACCTGATTGCATAACACATTTACTTGTGTACATAATCAGAGGCTAGACCTGCCAACATATTCGCTTATGTACAGGGTCTAGACCATTATGTCATTATACGTGACATCTAGGCCTCTACGCCATTCATTGTGATGTCATATTATTCAGATGACGTCATTGATCAGAGCGACTTATGCCATTGGATATCTTTATAGACTCCGGATAAGTCTTTTACACTATTGGTTATTACTATAGATACCGTAGCTCCTTTTACGCTATTGGTTGATATTCTTATACCACATAGCATATTTAGAAGGTACAGCCACTGTTGTAGACGTATATAAGGATGGCCCTTCTAGCCATCCTTTCCCCTTTTCTATAGTGTCTTATACATTGATTTCTCACTGAAGCCATCTACCTCTGAGCTGTTCCACATCTACCTGACTACACTACCTTTGACACTCTAGTCGGAGGATCTTATTACTCTTGATTACTACCTCAGGATTTCCACCTGAAGTGTGAGTATTCCCACACTTCATCACTCCCTTAACCTGCCATGTTCGGGTTAATTTCCAAAAGGTTATGAGCTCTGCTCGACGCGATTAGGCCATTACTGTTGAAAAACATCCTGCGTCCTAGCCAGGGCCTCTGAACACTTGTCTTTATGGTGTTAATCATGCCTCCTGGGATGCGCAGAAACTCCTGGGTAGTTCTGTTGATCTTACATGTGTTCTCGCTACTATGCTTGGCATATGTCGCGGCTACCACTGGCAACCCCATCTTAGCTTTTAACAAGCTCACCATCCTTACTGTGGACGGTGGTTACCTTGTCGTTCAACAACAAGAGGAGATTATCCATATCTCTTTCTGCATGAGACATGCGAACTTTGCTCATACCTTCTCTTGTTCAGTCTCTCGACAGACATTAGAAAAGGTTCACATCTCTCAACCACCTACAGTTCCTATACCCCCATCCACTTCCACTCGAACGGTTCCCACTCCTGGACCTTCTTGATGCTCTTCTGGTACTAGACCTCGTCCTCTTGACAAGTTCTCCTCTACCATTGTCAATCCCAGAGTTCCCTTCGAGATTCCCTGTCCTGTTTGTCAAGGTGCTATTGAGTATGCTGAAGTACACTATCATGTAGAAAGGAATGTGATTAGGAGAGGAATTGAAGACCCTTTGGAGGACCACCTTTGTGAACCTTGTGTCATGATGCAAAACATCCTTGTGTCCCCTCAACCCTTTGGTCTACCGAGAGCTCCTCACTTTTGAGATTTGCCATCACCACTAGCAAATTACCCAGCACTTCGTCCCTCCGCTTCCAATCCATCTTCACCACCTCCTTCACCTTACCATCATGTTGTATCTCCCCCAGAACCAGCTCTTCACCCTCCAGGCACAATCAGATTGTGTCGATGATGAGCCCATCATCCTCACAACCACAAACCCCCTGTTGCACCATCCTCAACCTCTGAGGAACACCCCGCTCAAGGTCAATCCCAATGACCTCACACCTGATCTTCGCTACCCGTCAGAACCTCAATCTTCAGCTCTGACAAGTCACTTCCCTGCAGCTTTACCCACAATCCTGCTCCACATCACGGGAGCACTAGCACAGAGATGGAGAATGCTCCTATGGTGCCTCTTTCCATTCGAGATTGAGGCATTCTGCAATGTGAAAGCCTGGGACACAGAGAACGAGTTCCTAGTCCAGGTGAATGATATACCTCGAGGATCGATCAACTCGATCGCCTTATTCAGGAACTTGAAAATTCCTGACTTGACACTACCGATCACGACCGAACAAGTCGAAGTTTCTTCCAACGGTCGGATCGAGGATCATCCTCTGGGAGCGGTCTATCTGACTGACTATAACCCACATCCCACCAATTGCCATCGCACTCCCCGACTGGTCTGTCCCTTCCAGATACAACCAGTCAAGACCCAGTGTTGTCACGGATACACTGTGGATGGATTTATGTTCATCTACGAGATCATTGCATTGGGTTATGAGGCTGTCAGATGGGCTTTCCCAGTCAAGACTTTGGATGACTGTAAACGGTATATGGTTCACAGACAACTCTGGGAAATCATTCCCCAATCTTACCTACCTCCTCTCTTTTCCAATATGCTTCTGATGAAGACCATGGTTCCCAACTGGACACCATATTCAGAAGACTGGATGGATACCCCTTGTGAAGGATGGGATGATGGGTCTGATCCCAAAATAGAGAACTCGGACAATGGTATTGACATTAGGACTTGGAATATGTTGTTTGACAGGTACCATCGGGCACACTACCTTTGTGGCGATCCCTCCAGTCACGACTACCGTCTTCGCCTTCCTTCCCTTCAACAGAAGAAGGACTTTAAGCTGACTCAATTCACTAGATGCAATGGGTTCAACCTTGACACCGTTCGAGAGGCTGTGGAGGAATCTTCACACCAAGGTGAGAAACGTGCTAGAGAAGAAATCAGAACAAAATGCCGACGAGCCCTCATACTTAAACAACAGACATTTTTATGTGTTCCTTTACCTATGACTTGGCCTCTTGTTTCCTACCCAGACATTTTCGATTTCATCGTCCTCTTTACTGAGAGATGTTGAATTACCTTTTGTCACTTGTGGACAAAAGAGAATTAGAATTTTCAAAGATCCATCTCAATACATCTCGAACCCACACTACGTGGAGAGCTTGTACTTCGAAGATTTTGAATGTCTTGCTTCTGAACCAATTCCCAATTGGTATCGAGATGAGTGGACTTTGGAATTCTTCTCACCATGTGTTAAAACTCAATGAAGAAAATACTGGGCACAAAAGGTCAAACGTCATAGGAGGAGAACATTTGGATATATGGGTGGTATAGACAACATACTTCTTGACCATTGTTTTAATATACTGTTTTGCTGACGAAATCTTTGTTTTATTCAGATATCCACGAATAATACATCATGGCAAACATCACCATTCCTACCAATTTCAAGCTTGAGACTTATATGTCTCAGTGGATCATCAAGCTTACTGGCACAGACAACTATGCTGCCTGGGCTGCTCACATTCAGTCTACTTTCCAATCCATGTCTCTCTTCAGCTGGATGGATGGTACTGTTATGCATGCGGGCACCATAGCTGCTGATCAGGGAAAATGGGAGCTTATAGATAAGTGCATCACTGGTATCATGGGAGGGACCATGTCTGACTCCCTTCTTCATCATGTGATGTACACTTATGTCACAGTTGGTGGTGTCGCTCGTCCATCGTTGGCCCAGAAACTCTGGACTGACCTTGAGAACTTGTTCAGAAGTCAGGGACTTGCTGGACAGTGGGCGCACTTCCAATACGCATGTTGCATCAACATATGAGACGGTCATGGGAACGACCAAGCAATGAATGATATGGCTTCTATACAGTCTGCGTTCAAACAGGCTCACTTTGCTGGACTAACGCTACCTGCTCAGTTCAAGGCCATGTTCATGCTTACCCACCTATGTACCTCCTCGTTTCCTCACCTTCACCTCCAATCTGGTACATACTGTACTACCGCAATTGCCGACTTTACGATGGATCTCGTTATCCATCGGGTCAACACCGAACTCAATCTCATGAGTTCACAGCAACCTTTGCGAGACCGTATTTCTAATGCGGTTACCAATGACCAACTGGTTGATTTCCCGACAATCAATCAGACTGCTGTTATTCGTCATGGGCCTCCACAATAAAACCAGTGGAGGAACAACAACAATAAACCCTGTGGTCGATACCATGCAAAAGGCAAATCATGCCAACCGGGAGGAAATCAAGGACCAAGTCCTTCTTTTCAACCAAGATCTTTGCATGAGGGGCAGCGCCCTCAACAACACCAACAGCACAGTCATTCGGGTTACCATGGTCAGAAAGGCAAGGGCAAAGGCAAGGCTTGCACCAACACCTTTGAAGGAGATTATGTTGAGAACCCTGATGAGGGTTTTGCTCATGCAATTGCGATTGATGAAGATTACCTGGTAGGGGCAGACTCAACCCCTATCAGAGGTCCTTCTGGCAAGCAGAAAGAAGTGCTTGCAGATGAGACTATGCATGTCAGCTGGGGAGACAGCAACATGTACAAAGATTACCAGTTTGACAAAGATGCAACTCCCAGAGCTGGTCCATCTTCTCTTCCACCGGAAGAACCTATGCCGTTCTTTTGAGACCGCCACTCCAGCTTCTAGCCTTGCTGTAGCAGATAAGCCTAAGGCTATGTGGAAGAAGAAGAAGGTCACCTTCTCTCTTGGTGGACTTGTTTCCAACATTCATTATTTCTCTACACCAACGGACATTACTCCATATGCTTCCATTCGTCTTGTAATCTTACCTGAGGTTTCCCTCAGAAAGTGGATTTTACCCGCTTTACCATCAGGTTTTATTCCTGATGAGGATTGAGTCATGTATTATGACGACAAGAATGATGAACATCTTTGCTATTATTCAGGGGGTGATGCCCCTAATGGATCTGAACGAGATTTCTCCAAAATACACTGGATGATTGACAGCGGATGTACCAATCACTTATCACCCTTCTTGGACAACTTTATCCATTTAGGAGACCAAGTTCGCTTTGCCACTGTAGCGAATGGTTCCAAAGTGAACATATTCAGACCCAGTACTGTCATCATCAAGCAGGTTGACTTACCTCAAGCAACCTCTCTGGTCTTAGAAGACGTGTGGCATACTCCACAAGCTGCACACCGTTTGCTATCAGTCAATTTTCTCACCAATCGCGGTTACCGTTGCGTTATATCAGCAACTGGATCATGGATTTGGAACAAGGAGTGAAACCTGGTCATCTGGGCGAAAGACATTTCACCAGGCAACAATTTTCATTGATTTCAGTCGATGATGATTACTCCAATGTTGAATGTTACACTCCTTAGCAAAGCTATTTCTCCTCAAATTTGGCATCAATATTTTGGCCATATGTCCCAAAATGCCCTTTGTCAAGCTTCTACCAATCTTTCTGGTGTTCCTACCTTCAATAGTACCCCTGATAGTGCTTTGCTTTACCCACGTCAGTGCCGGGAATGTCAGTTGGGGAAAATGCATCAAACAACCTTCAAAGAATCCTCCAAGAGGGCTCCTCATCCTCTTGCTTTGGTGCATACCGACCTCATTGGTCCTATGCAAGTGCAGCCACAATCGGGCTCACACTATGTTCTTACTTTCATCAACGATTACTCTGGCTATGCCTTGGTATCTTTCTTGCGTCACAAGTCAGATACTTTGACACAGTTTACCAATATGGTCCTTTGGGCTGAGACCTTCACTGGTCATCGCCTTACCTCCATACGTTCGGACCAAGGGGGTGAATTTATGGGACAAGACTTCCAGGCATTCCTTATGTCTAAAGGAGTTACTCATCAAACTTCCGTCCCTAATACCCCTCAACAAAACGGACGTGCAGAGAGGTTCAATCGCACCATGTTGGAGAAAGAAGCAGCCATGCACCACCATGCCTGCTTACCAAAAGCATTCTGGCAAGACACTCTCGAGACTGCTGTCCACATCTACAATAGGCAACCCATGCGTTGACTTGATTGGAAGACACCTATCGAGCTCTTCAAACTCAATGGAGGCAAACCAGATGCTTCTTATTTTAGGGTCTTTGGATGTCGTGCATATGTCTTTATCCCTCCAAAATGACAGGCTGACAAGCTGTCTCCAAATCTCTGCGGAAATGACATTTGTAGGGTATGAACCACATATCAAAGGATGGAGATTTTGGTCGAAGAGGGATCGAAGAATATTCGTTTCTACAAATGCCATGTTTGACAAAGAAAACTTTACACATTGTTCCAAAGATCAAGACAATGACAGACTTGCCCCTATTCCGACATCTTCCAATGAAGATTATCCTCCTATGAATCCTAGCAATGATGACCTTCCTTCAAATGACAACCCATACAACGTGGATCTGGAACCACAGGGTGATATCATGGTGCTGCTACCAATGCCACCAATGCTTGGAGACAACCTCCCCAGATTAGCACAAGGGTGAAATCCAGGACATCCCAGCTTTGTGGATCACAGGAGTAGTGATGGCTCACCTACTCCTTGGCCACCTTTCCCACAATCTCCTTGGAATGAAGGAGATACACTGCCTTCATCTTCATTACTTCCTCATACAAGTCCTTCTCGTACGGTTTCACCAGAACCTACATCCCCTATGGACATATCTCCACAACAGCCTCAAACGACTGAGGACCACCATAGAGGTTCTGTTCATCATCCTTCCCCTACATATTGGCAACCTCCATATCGAGGTAGAGAACCACTGCAGTTATTCTGCTCTCGTCCTCATCAGCATCATCAATCCTTTGATGAACGTTCTCGGAACCAACAACCGAGACGATCCGCTCGTAATCCTCAACCGAGGATTATCCCCGACAACACCTATGGTGATAGACATCCCATAAAGATTGAGTGAGATCTCATGAGAGATATTGAAACCTAGCCAGGAGGAGCAACGGAGCAATGATAGACCTACGAACAAAACAGAAGACTTAGGAGAGATGTACAGCAATAAGTGGATGAAACACCACTTCTCAGTCGCTGTAACATCAGGAGACCACACCATGCCTAAGCAATACCGAGATATTGCAAAGCTCCCAGCTTCAGAGAGAGAAGACTGGTATTGAGCATGTCAAGACGAGATCAAATCTCTGCATGAAAGGAAAGTTTGGGAACTAGTCAATCTACCAAAAGGACGTCAAACCATCAAAGGGAAATGGGTATTTGCTATACGCTCAGGCAATCACGTCAAAGCTCGTTTTGTTGCAAAAGGATTCACTCAAATCTTCGAAATACATAGACTATGAAGAAACCTTTCACCTGTAGCCAGGTTTGAAACTGTTCGTCTCATGCTTAGTCTGGCGGCTCTACACGATTGGGAAATTGAAGCCCTTGACGTCAAGACAGCATTCCTCTTTGGAGAGTTAGACGAGGAGATATACATGGTTCAACCTGAGGGTTTCATCATACGCAGCCAGGAATCTAAAGTTTGTCGACTTTGCAAGGCCATCTATGGTCTTAAGCAAGCAGCACTGCAATGGAACAAGCAGTTGCATCAATCCCTCTTGAGCTTCAGGTTCAAACAATCCGTTTCAAACTCAGGGATTTACTTCAAGCTCAACGGACAAGAGATCATCATCCTTGTTATCTACGTTGACAATGCTCTTTTCATCAGTAGCAACAAAACCTCTGTCCTAGCACACAAGTCATGTTTCATGAAGAAATGGTAATTTTGTGATCTAGAAGAAGCGAAGGAGTATCTTGGCATGAGGATCACCAGGGACAGAAAGAAACGTACCCTTATCCTCGATCAGACCAAATATGCCAAGAAAGTGGTTGACTACTTTGGTCAGGAGAACTGCAAAGAGACCGCAGTACCTCTTCCTACCAGCTATCTGCCGAGACCCAACTCTGGCGAAGCATCTTCCTCTCTACGCAGTCGTTATCAGTCAATCATCGGATCACTGCTTTACATCATGCTCGGAACACGTCCCAACATTGCATTTTCTGTCATCAAGATGTCCCAGTACTCTTCCAACCCGACGGAAGAACATGTGCAAAAGGCATTACACATCATACACTATTTATCCCATTCACATTCACTCTGCATTGTCTACTCTGGGACTGGTGACAAGAACAGCCTTATTGCCTACTCCGACATGGACTGGGCTGGAGACGTTGAAACATCACGTTCTACCACAGGCTATGTGATCTTCCTTGCAAACAGAATAGTCTCTTGGCTTTCCAGACGACAAAAGCATGTGAGACTCTCTTCCACAGAAGCGGAATATTGTGGTATGATGGAATGTGCGAAACAAATCCAATGGATTCACAACCTCTTTGGAGAGATCCACATATCCCTACCACCTACACCTATGTGTTGTGACAACCAAGGTGCTATGTTCCTCGCATCCAATCCTGCACAAGAAGGATGAACCAAACACGTCTGGATCCCCGAACACTTTGTTCGAGAGGCTGTAGAATTTGGTGAAATCGAACTCTTCTATGTTCCCACCAATTCACAGTTTGCAAACATCTTTACAAAGAACCTTGGAAAGATAAAATTCCAAGATGGAAGAAAGACGTTTACACTCAAACTGTTTCCTTCATGAAACAACTCCACGTTCACAATGAACAGCGAGGAGGAGTGTTGAGAATTTTGGTATTCACATTTAATATTTTATATTACATAACCAAGATTCTAGGCCTGTCACATGATGAGTCATCTGATTGCATGACATATTTACTTGTGTACATAATCAGAGGCTAGACCTGCCAACATATTCGCTTATGTACAGGGTCTAGACCATTATGTCATTACACGTGACATCTAGGCCTCTACTGTTACGCTCAACTCGGGTAGAGGTGAACGTAGACCTGGTCGGTTCAAGGGTTCTGTCTAGGACGAACGTTCGTCGTAGATGGTTCAAGGGTTCGAGGGTTTTCCCAATGACAACACTGTCAAGGGTTCAAGGGTTCAAGGGTTCAAGGGGGTTCTTCCGATGACAACAGTGTCGTCGGTGGTACAAAGGTTCGAGGGAGCGTCCACTCAGAGTAGGACGGGGACTACGAGGGAGACAAGGGATCCAAAGGATCAGGGACGATGTACAAAGGTGATGCTATTCCAGGTAGGTCAAGCGTAAGGTACATCATTGGTATCGTAGGGTTTATATAGGAAAAGAAAAGGGGAATTACTAAGCAATAGAATGCGAAGGAATTCCAAAGAATGTTTAGTAATA
>JBBPLF010001164.1:0-11303 GCA_038089615.1 Aureoboletus auriporus
GCTGGGCGTCGGAACGTAGCACAGCGAACACTCGAAGTAGTTCGGAGACTTGTTGTGGGCAAAGCAAAGAGAAGAAAGGTCTCACTACCCAATGCGCACACTTGGGGCTCGTGGATGTGCTAAGTAACAATGCTGGATTGTGTAGAACTAGCTGGGGAAACATGAGCGAAGCCTGGTAGCTACTTATACTAAGTTATGATACTGCGCAATCCAGTGTGCGCAGTAAAGTCTGCGTAACTGCACACTGCGTAAGGCGATGCGCGCAGTAGGGGCTATGTATCAATGGGTAAAGGAACACGAGTCACCATGTAAGGAGAATGATGACAAGGAGAAGTTGGTCCAATAAGCAAGACAACGTGGTTCCGAAGGTTTCCGAAGAAACTCCCGCGGTTCCGGTCGGAAGTGAAGAGAATAAGCAAGACAACGTGGTTCCGAAGGTTTCCGAAGAAACTCCCGCGGTTCCGATCGGAAGTGAAGAGAATCAGAAAGATTTAGCGGGGAAAGGAAGATAAGTGTCTGGCAAAGATACGAGGGGCGACGATGAGTCCATAGGCATAGGGAAAAGAGGAGTCCTGAGGGAAAACTGTAACAGAAGCAGGTGCAGGGCGTGCAGCAGCAGCACCAAGTGCAGGTGCAACCTGTTGAGTCTGTTGGATCGATTGGATAAATACTTGGTTCAGATTGTTGTCGTTCTGAACGTGCCGCTCAACAAGGTTCAACAGGGTAGTTTTCGGATCTGCAGGAGCCTGTTATCCGTTCATGTCCATATCATCAGCCGACATAGCAAGCATTTCAAAAGGTTTGTAGAGGGGGGTTGTCTTAATGTCAGGAACCCTACCCTGGTGCATGGCTGCGTCGAATAGATAGTTAGATGACAATCCAAGTTGAATACAGGGGCCATTAGAGAGAGAAAAGGGACGGAAGCCAACCTATTGTATGTCCAATATAGCCATAACTAGGAAGCGGAGGAAAATCCAAGGGCGCAAGGGCAAAGGTAGGAAAGATGGTCGCTAAATAAACTATGGTAATAAATTGGTGAATTAAACAAGACACGAGGTGAGGCGAGATCATGGCCAAGGACGACCAATCAAAGAGGGTCTGGATGCTGGTGAAGCGCATCTCATGGCAAGTGTGACTCCCACCTATTGCCTCCAGCACCACAACTCACAATTCCAATTATTAGGTTGAGGACCACTACTTGCTGCTGTGAGGGATAAGTTTGATGAGCATGTTGTCATTGTTGAGAATCTTGGTATTCGCATTTAATATTTCATATTACATAACCAAGATTCTAGGCCTGTCACATGACAAGTCACCTGATTGCATGACACATTCACTTGTGTACATAATCAGAGGCTAGACCTGCTGACATATTCACTTATGTACTAGACCACTTAGTTATCACATGTGACTTTGAGGCCTTTACGCTATTCATTATTGTGTCATATTGCTTCAGATGACATAATAGATAAGAGTGACTTATGCCATTGGATGTCTTTATAGACTCCAGATAAGTCTTTTATGCTATTGGTTCTTACTATAGATACCCTAGCCATCTTCTGTTAACACTGGGTGTTGGAATGTAGCACAGCGAACACTTGAAGTAGTTCGAAGACTTGTTGTGGGCAAAGCAAAGAGGATAGAAGTCTCACTACCCAATGTGCACACTTGGGGCTCATGGATGTGCTAAGTAACAATGCTGGATTGTGTAGAAATAGCTGGGGAATACAGGTTGAGTTAAGTGGCTACTTATCTCGAAATATTTACATGCTGTGCTATGCCAGCCCGCACCCGCCAGCACGTGTCAGACCCTGTGACTTCGGGTTCCATCCGCTTCAAGCGAAAAACCCGCACAGCCACGATGGCACGCCCACCCGCCGTTCGACACGCTTGAAGTTCGATCGAATGGTGGCGAATCCGACGTGCAGAAATCGGATCTGGTACAGACAGACGGCAAGGCGTGACGTCGACCGCAACCCAACGTCGTTTGAAGCCCTCGCTGTGAGCTTCAATTGCGGTCGAACGGGGCACGATGATGCATGCTACCAGCACCAGATCGGACAACGACGACAGTGTGTTTCGGCTATGACAAAGGAATCAGTGGCGTGATATAAAACGATATGGAACGCTGAGCGATCCTGGATTAGACTCGGAGGCAATGCAGTAGGTACCTACGAAACATCAAGTACGAGCATGTGAGCGGTTGCTAAGGTAAGGGGCGCGACTCATCGATGATCGATGAGCACAATGGTAAATGTTTGTATGCACGGAGAAGTATGAGGGATGATTCCAGAAAGACCATGATGAAGAAAATAAGCTCGAAGAGAACACAGACCGGTGGGCGCATTGGTCCGTTGGGTCCTTAAGACTCGGACTCTGCCAACCCAGGCTCCAAGTCTGAGTTGGGGTGGTCAACGCCTTGCGACGCCCGTGCCTCGCAGTCTCCACGCGATTTGCGGGCGATGTTGATTGCACGAAGAAGTGCGCAGTGTCCCTGCTAGGCTTCGGGATATGCAACAAGGAAGCGAGCCTCGTCCGAGTCAAATCTACAACGTCCAGTAAGTCCTAGAATGGCATGATGGCATTAGATGTGGTAGGTGCACTCACCTCTCGATGAATTCGAGCGTGATCACGGACCGCTGTTGATACTTGGCTGCAAAAAGCCGGTTGCCGCCCCTGGTCCACTGTGGGGGCCAGTCTTTGAGTGGGGTGTCGAGCCTGAGTGCTGGGTCACCTTCGGTCCAGTGCTTGTCAATGTCTTGCCACGACTGGCTCTTGGGGCAACGGGACCCGTCACAATTGCGGACGGGGACATCCGGTATGACAAGACCAGGAGTGGGGAGCAAGTCACGGGCGCTGGTGCTACTAGTAGTACCCGATGGCCGGCATGACCCGGGCAAGTCAGCAGTGGCCATGGGTGAGCTGGACCTGGTGGGAATTACAGTACCAGCAGCCTGAGTGCCCATGGCGCCCTGGGCCAGGCCATTCCTTGTCGCAGCATTTTGGCGAGCCAGTGCTGATGAGAGAGGTGGAACCTTGATTGTGAGCCGTGTCACGGCTGTGGTTGGCTTGACCTGCGACATGGCGGTGCTGGGAGCGCTCAGGCTTGCGGCTGTCGTCACTGGCATGCCAGTCCCGGGCCCAGCCCGAGGCCCGTTTGAGACAATGTTGGTCAGCTTGCAGACGGCCCCGTGGACACTGACCATCTGAGTTCTCAGATCGGAAACACGGCTGTCAAATGAATCCATCATCAACCGGACGTCCTCCACCGAGACTGGCTGAATGAGAGTGGCCTCTCCCATCAAGGACTCGTTGACATTCAAGCGAACAAGTGGAGCAGGAGCGAGCGCATCACTGTAATCCGTCTCGTAACTGTGAAGCTCATCAAGGAGGTATCGTATGAGCGTGTCCCACTGTGAATATCACGAGAAGTGATCAGCACTGTGAGGTGATCCATTGAACTGTCCTTACGTGCTCATTTTCTGCCCAACCACCCCACCACCGCACCTTCGCCAATGTCCATCGCTCTCCAATTGGAGCAAACATGAAGCGGTACTGGGCGCCACCTCGTCGAAAGCAACGGGTTGAAAAAGAACCACGAATGCCAGAGCTTGTGGTCGCCTCATTGATCCACTTCTGAACAGTGTCGTGGGAGAGTGGCTCGCGAGGCTGCACAACGCCGTTTGCACCCATTGAAGGGAATATGCAGTTATCCGCTTCCAGTTCACGCCCATAGTGATAGATCTCTAACCACCGCATCCAGACAGAGAGCCAGAAGAAACTGTCTGAGACAGGCAGCTGAGGCTGAGGATACAGCTGATAGCAGTTTTCTAGACCATGACCGGTCGGTGATCAATAATGAGGTGCTGATGGAATCTCACTGGCACACACCCTTCAGATCAATTTCGCCCTTGTTGAGCTTTTGCTGCCACCCCTTCTGATTGATGAGATGGATCTCAAAATGTACCTTCAGGTCGCTTTGGACAAGCTCCTGTTTGAGAAGGTACTTCCTCACGACACCATTGATGGCAGTGGGGTCTGACATTATGATGTGCTTTCATTGTACTTTCACCAACTCAAAGCATTTGTGGTGAGACACATAAGTTTTGTCAAGCTCAATGTGTCCGAGTCTTTTGAGCAGGAACTTGCCTTGTCCATAGTGTCCATGCTGTGACTTTGAACGCAATACTTTCAAGCCGTCAGGTGATGAATTCGCATTCCTTCAAATTGACTTCCAGTGTGGGCCGCACAGCATAACCCGCTGACATGTCATCAAATGCACATTCCAGTGCATAGAGTGCCATCTCTAGCATCGGACATGTTTCAAGGGACCATGACAGCATCCGTTCCATATGAGCCTTCGTCATCGGAAGTGAGTGGGTCTGATTGCCATCCTCCGAGTTTGCCTTATGCTTTAGTGATTGCATAATGTCGTCCACCTCCGCTGACTCTGCTGGATTGCCGATCCACTGCTGGCTAATGGGATCTGACTGCCATTTGCCACGGTATCGTCCACCATCACTGCCAGTGAGGTAACAGGTCCATTTATAATCAGCATGGCGACAGTACAAGTAAGTGGGGTAGCTACGCACGCTCTGTTCCAAAGGTCTTTGAATGCAGCTCTGATTCCCTCCACTGAATTCCTTCCAAGGTTCTGATGGAATCCTTTGTATGTCAAAAACAAGGAAAGTGCCTTGTCAGAGAACTCATTTGGCATGGGCTCAAAGGCACGGGCAAACATGGGGTTGGTGTATGGATTGTCCTTGTTCATCGTGTGGTCAGGGGCCAACCATGACAACTCTTTGGATGATGTGCCATCTTTGAAGAACTCGGTGAGCCATTCATGGCCATGCTTCACATGGCCTGCATAGGACCTCCGAGTGTTTGTGGCCTTGAGGTGAACTTCCTTCCCCATTTCTTTTAAATGTTCAATGATTTTCAGAGACTTTGAAGATGATGCTGGAGGTGGTTGTTTGCGGTGCTCCTGTGGCGACTTGGGGGCCTGAGGTTGCAATGAAGCTTTGTTTGTTGATGAACAGGCTCTGCCCATGAAGGAAGATGGATGTCACAGTGTACAGTGGCTCGGACAAATGAGTGGTGGCCGAAAGTTTGGTCCTGAGATCCCTTTTAGCTCAACATTGTCACATTAAAGTGATTGCTCCAAGTTCTACAAGGTACACTGGCAGTGGATTGTATTAAGTTATCCAATTATTTCTACCTCGGAGTCACAGTCTCCTTCCAATTTTTCAGCCAAGTCAGAGTCAGAGTTGCCTGTAAGATTGATCACATCATTGGGCTGCGGAAAACCTTGTACCATGGTTGTCCCAATGTCTGCGAGGAAAGGATGTAATGCACATCCACTTGTTTGCTTGTGAATGGATTTTCCACTCTGACTTGAAGTCAGCATATTAGATGGTGATGGTTTGATCGTCTGCAAGAACAAGGAAGTAAGGACTACTGGTGCTATCGGATAAATATGACATCGGTTACCTTTTTCACAGACTTGGAGCCAAGGCTCGGACCAGAAAACCCAGCCACTTTGGCTGGAAATGCATGCTCAACCACACAGGCCAGAGTGGTAATAAAAATATACTCGTTGTCTGGCCATCGTGGTTCACTGGTCTGGACTGGCAGTGAATGCATGGCATGGGTAACATTTATAAGTTGTCAGATCAAAAGACGAGCCTTGAAGACAACAAGTCTTGCTGAGCTGGCCATTTGAACAACCTGACGGCGAACAAGATGGAGTGTAGGATTGACTGATAATGTGTTATGGGCCTGCTTTGCCAACTGAGTCAAAAATGAGACAATGGTGGATCAAAAAAAGCGAGTGCACACCCCACACAAAATGCACAGCTCCAAGCCTTTCCAGACTTTGGTCCACATTTTGTCAATAACCTTATTGCTATCCCACCCGAACTTCTGGACACAGAATAGTGTAAGCACAGGAAGACAAGATTGATGGGAAAGAATGTCATGCTGGAACACATTTTTTCCAGTTATACGTTGGCTGCCATGATCACGGTTTACTGTGCTTCTGGCAGCTTCAGAAAATGTTGTCACTGGCTGAAAATAATGCTGCAGGGTGTCAGCATTGGGAAATGAGGTGGAAATTGAGCTCGCAAGCATTGCATTCTTGCGCCCAATAAATCCTTCAGGGTCTGTTGCCAAGACGTGTTGAAGGTCACTTTGCCAACCATGGAGAAAGTCAGCAAAATCTATCGTCTTCTTTTTCATAAAGGCATTGAGCAATGATGTACCAAGCTTGTACTTGGATACTCTTTGGGCGGTCTTGATGCCACAGCGCAGGATTCCATCCTGCATAGACATGATGGCAATGTCAGCTAAATTCTAGGCAAAAAGTCAGAACCCATGTCGTAGTCACCATCACTTAGCAGAGCAATCAAAAGAAGGTCTGCTCGGCTCAATCCAACCAGGTTGGAAATCATATGGTCTGTATAGACCTCAACTTCATCAAAACGACCAGGTTTATCTGGGCTTTCAACAAAAATAAATTAGTTTAAAATTGGGTATACAATCACAAACAGATGGATGATATTCCTGCATACTAATTGCACCATCCACGTGCATGACAAAACAAGTCTGTATACCCAACATTCACGAGCAATGCTTTGATGCTTTTTGCATCACATCCAGAGACCACCGGACTCGGAGTCAAATGGACCTCAATAAAAGCTTACCAGCGGATGACACATGTTGCACCAAAGACCAGAGCATCAATGTCAGTTGTTAAAACTACATCAATGAGTTCATTTCGAGTGAGCTCCACAAGCTCAGCTTCAGCTTCACCAGGTCCCTGCAATAGTGGCATTGTCTTCAGATACTGTTAATGCTGGGCGTCAGAATGTAGCACAGTGAACACTTGAAGTAGTTCGAAGACTTGTTGTGGGCGAAGCAAAGAGAAGTGTCTCACTACCCAATGCACACACTTGGGGCTCATGGATGTGCTAAGTAACAACACTGGATTGCATAGAACTAGCTGGGGAATACAGGTGAGGTCTGGTAACTACTTATACGATGTATGATACTGCGCAATCCAGTGAGTGCAGTAAGGGCTATGTGACTGTGCACTGCATAAGGCGATGTGCGCAGTATAGGCTATGTATCAATGGGTAAAGGAACACAAGTCACCATATAAGGAGAATGGTGACGAGGAGAGGTTTGGTCTGTTAAGTAAGAAAAGGTAAAGCGTGACTCAACAAGTAAAGCATGACTCAACAAGTCGAGGTGTGACTCAACAAGTCAGGCGAAAAAATGAAGGAAACCTAACAGGGGGAAGAAGATAGGTGTCTTGCGAAGACACGAGGAGAGACGATGAGTCCATAGACATAAGGAAAAGAGGGGTTATAAGGGTAAATCGTAACATTACCCCCTTCGTAACGTTGAAGCACCTGCTCAACGATCTGGCCCCTCTGTATCTCCCTCATTGACCTCATAGTTGGTGAAGTCGAGGTTGCCATCGAGAAAGCTGTCATTTCGGTTGAGCCCGTTGTAAACTGGGCAATTGGCACGAATGTGTCCATACTCGTCACATTCCCCACACCGCCTTCAGGGGCACCTAGCTTGAATGTATCCTGGGGCGTGTTTGTGGCACCAGGGGCAGGTGTACTTTCCATAAAAGACGCGGAGATGGTCCGATTTCCCACATTGGTGGCAGCGGAGTTGTTTCTTGGGGCGTGTGGGGACATAGGAAGTGTCAACGTTAATGGGGTCTCGAGAGGTACCTGCTCCATCCAGGAAGGCGGCCCTAACTCCACAAAAGGAATTGAGGAGAGGGCGGAGGGTATTATCCAGTGTGCTCAGGGTTGTTTGGGTGAGCCTAGGTGGTAACGGGCTCTCATGGCGAGCACGAGCTCCTCATTGCATGTTCTCAGGGGCAGGAGTGGGAGAACGGGTGATGACAGGAGAGTCCTCTGAAACGTCAGAGGGAGTGGAGGCATGGGTGTCAATTTTAGGAGATTTTGGAATGGAGATTGGAGCAGGAAAGTATGTCCTTTCAGGGGAGCAAGAAGGTGGGACCTGGAGAACAGGAGAGGGGGTTTTTTCCACCATTGTGGGTGTGTCGAGATGGGGGTCAAAGGGTATTGCACAAGGGGCATCTCCCACATAGACCCTATACTCGTGAACGCTCATAATCTCGAAGAAGGGCTCCACGATTGGTTGGAGTAAGTTCTCATCGATGCGGTCCACTAAGTGTCCAAAACCTTCTTCGTAGAGGAGGTCCAAGGTGAGGGAGCATGCTTCGTTCACCCCAGTTTGCATGGTAGATACGAAGTGTTCAGGGGAGTCATGGGGGACGAGTTGTTGGGCAGCGAGGCAGACAATCTGGTAGGTTCGGAAAAGGGAGCATAAATCTTTGGTTTTCTTGTCATAGTTGTAGCGCAGGTCTAGTTCCATGCGCAAGATGAGAGCAGGGGTGGTTAAGACAGAGGCAAAGAGAATCCTCCGTAAACGAGGGGGAAGGCGATTGGAGCAGATGTAGTAGGGGTAGGGCAGTTCTAGATGACTTTTTTGTGCCATAAGGGATTCGTAGGTTCCCCTAGCCATGATACAGTTGTGGTGGATGTTCGAAGAGGGGGATTGTTGGGTCATGATTCGTAATGCCAGGGGCAGCCACTATATAGTCTATTGCAGAAGTATTGATGTTCGAGGGGGTGAGACGGAGGAAGGTCATTGCGATAAAGGAAGAAGAACTTGTAGAAGGGAAGACCTGGTTGGAATTCAAAATTTCTCTTCCGGAGCATTTACTGGGGAAAATCCCTAGGTCGAGCGGATTTATATTCGTTCAGGAGTGTTTGTACATGTTGGAGGTTTCCCTCCGGTTCCCAAGTGTTTTCTGCTGCGGAGTATCCTTTCCAGGATACTAGGTACTGCCTTCTTCCTCTTGTTCCACAGTGTGAGAGAATGAAGTCTATTTCATACTCTTCTTCTCCACCGATCAATTTGGGCAGTGGGTCTGAGAAGTTGGGGCCGTGTTCCACAGTCTCTCGATAAGGGGATAGGAGGGAGGCGTGGAAGACATCATGTATTTTCCAGGTGGGCGGTGTAGAGAGCCATAAGTCTCTACTCTCGCATATCGTCTAATTGTCACCTGGGTCGTTCTCCATCCTTATCCTTATCCCTTTCCTAACGTTTTCACCTTCTACCGCGGCCGTCTAAAGTCATTTCCGCACTCTCTCGCATCAACTCACACCGATCCAAACGAAATCCGCATAGTCCGCATTCCGCATCCACACTCGGGTTCCATCGCTGGTAAGTCTTTTTGTTCGCGTTGCGTTTATGACTCATTGTATCAAGTTGTATTCCATCCTAACGACTTGAATTACCTTATCAAATACTTTATTTACATATTTAGTTGTCTCCATACCTTCAACAGGTATTGTGACGCATGTACCTTACTTGTTTCAGTCTAGGGTATGCCCAGACTATAAAAGACTGTACTTAGACAGTTGAAATTGATCTTTTTTGTCCTTCCATCTATCGTTCCCTTCAATCGTCAACCGTTTTTAGGGTTTTTGCATAAGTCCTCATCGTCCTTATAGCTTTTTACTTTCGCGTTCTTCGCGTTACACTGCGCATCCCACGGATCCGCCGTAGACTTTCAGCGGAACACTCCAGAAAGTCTCAGGTTCATCATTAAGGCTCTTTCCCGGTCGAAGGGTCTTGGCCAGTTGTCCCTCTTTTTATTCCTCTTGCATATCCCTTTAGGGACGAACATATTGTTCCCTTCTTGCCACCCACAGCAGCTATCCAAGGTTTTGTGACTCATATTCCTGAGATCCAGAGCCTTGTTCTTCTCTTCACCGCCCACCAACTCATTCCCAATGACTCCCCAGAACAGTTCATATTTGCCATGCAGACTGGAGTTGACAAAGCCTGCTCCCTCATTCTAGACCTCCTCTACAAGGAAGGATTCAGATATCTAGTGGATCACATTGACAAAAACCTGCTCTGACCCATAGTGGAGCCATTCTTTGACATTATGAGCATTCATGAGTACAGGACCTATGTAGAGGGTGCCCCATGTGCCATATCATTCAATCCCCACCTCGACACTCCTGTGTTGGTGGAAAGGACCTCCTCTCCTGTCCTCCAAGTCCCTCCTCCATGCTCCCCAGAATGAACCTATTTTCCCGCTCTGCTCTCCATTCCAGAATCCCCAAAAATCAACACCCATGCTCCCACTTCCTCCTACCTTTCTGACAACTCTCCAGTTGCAACCCATTCCCCTACTCCTGCCCCTGAGGACATGCAATGAGGAGCTCTTACTCACCATGAGAGCCTGTTACCTCCAAGACTCCCCAAAACAACCTTAGACACCTTGGGAAACACCCTTTGACCCATACTCCATTCCTTTTGGGGAACCAGATCTGTATCCCTGGATGAAGCAGGAACCTCCCAAAATCCCATTAACATCAACACCTCCAACATTCCAGCATGCCCCTCAAAGAAACACCTTCACTGCCATCAATGCGGAAAGGCAGATCATGTTCAGATCTTCTGTGGGAAGTACATCTGTCCCTGGTGCCACAAATGTGCCCCAGGATATGTCCAGGCCAAATGCCATCAATGACAGTGCAGAGAGTCTAATGAGTATGGACACATTCATGCCCATTGCCCAGTTTACAATGGGCTTGACCAAGATGATGGTTTTCTCGATGGAAACATTGATTTCACCAACTATGAGGTCAACAAGGGAGATATTGATGGGCCAGATCACTGAGCAGGTGCTTCAGCATTATGAAGGGGGTAATGTTATAATTTTCCCTTATCACCTGTCTTTTCCTTATGTCTATGGACTTATTGTCTCACCTCACATCTTTGCCAGACACTTGTCATCTCTCCCATTCTAGTTTCCCCACTTCCACTCTGGAATTCTTCGAAACCATGTTAATTATATTCATCTTTGACTGGAACCACAAGGAACCTCTCAGAACCACAGGGAACTCTTTGAAATCCTTCAGAATCACATTTATATTCTATTCCTTGATCCTCGAGCCTCAAAATCATGATGGACTACATTCCTCTCCTCGACATTGCCTTTCTAATGCAATACCTCATTCTCCTACTACCATCACATAGCCATGATACTGTGGACCCCACTTTACACAGTACACAGCAACATTGCTCTTACTGCACACATAGGATTATGCAGTACATAGTTAGTATAAGTAGCCACTCAACTTGTCCTGTATTCCCCAGCTAGTTCTATGCAATTCAGTGTTGTTATTTAGCACCTCCACAAGTCCCAAGTGTGCACATTGGGTAGTGAGAACACTTTA
>JBBPLF010001165.1:0-11284 GCA_038089615.1 Aureoboletus auriporus
CCATTAAACATGAATGATATAGTAACATGAAATGTAAGCAACCAAGTACTAATCATGGTGACAATCATCCCTAGTTAATATAATCTAACTGGCCTTCTTCTTGCTGCGTGTGGTTCGTCCAACAGCCTAGGGTGCTACTGGCAGCACAGTAATTTCCCCAAGTTTATTTGCAACCCTAGACCCTGCTGGATAGGCTGCAATGGCTTCAACCTTTGACTTGCTTCCACTAGAAGTGGTAGTAGCCTTGATGCGATGACCTGACTTCGGAGCAGATACAGATGGTTCAGGATTCAGTCCAGGATTAATGGATAATTGGGTGATTTCCGAGTCAAGTGGCAAATCCAGCAAGTCAGCACCAACAAGGACCTGAGGTGCAACTGTTACATTTGGCTCGGGTAGAGACAAACGCAGACCTGGTCGGTTCAAGGGTTCTGTCTAAGACGAACGTTCATCGTAGATGGTTCAAGGGGGCGAAGGAGTCTTCCAACGATAAGGCAATCGTTGGTGGTTTCAGAGGTTTTGAGGGAGCGTCCACTCAGAGTAGGATGAGGACTTCAAGGGAGACAAGGGATCCGAGGGATAAGAGACGATGTACAAGGTGTGATGCTATTCCAGGTAGGTCAAGCGTGAGATACATCGTTGGTATCGTAAGGTTTATATAGGGAAAGAAAAGGAGAGTTACTAAGCAATAGAATGTGAAGGAACTCTAGAGAATATTTAGTAATACACAGCAAGTGAAACGAAAGAAGAAAGATGATGTCAAGTGGGCTGTACAGCATGACAAGATGTCCGATGAAAGCATATCATGAGGTAAACAGGATGACGAGGCATCCGATAGAATGCAGAGAAAGTCAGCAAGATGACAAAGGGAAAATGAATAGGGGTGAATCGTAACATTACCCCCCAAGTACATTCGAAGCTACGAAGAGAATTTCAACAGAAGAGAAGTTAAAAATCGTAGTCCGCACCCGGTGAACCGGTGACGTTTGCTACAGCAGTGTCATCCCAAACATCATCTCCATAATCTTCATTGGCGTATGAGGAGTCAGCATTGGCAGGTGATTGAGACCGACAACGAGACTGAACAAGGGGACAGTCGGAGTATCGTCTGCTACATCTCCAGGTGCAATGATGACGACGAGGGGCAGATGCGTTGTCAGAGACCATGCGAGGAACGTAAAAATGGGGATGAGGGACTGGGATGGGATTGGTAGAGGAAGTGCTTGCTGAGGAAGGGGAATTCTGTGGAGAGCGACGACGCCAGGGGCAGCATGAAGCCACATGTCCAGGCTGGATAACTCGGCAGTGGCGACAATGATAATCTGGACAGTTAGCCATGAAATGACCTTCTCGTTGACAGTGGAAACATCTGTCGGTAGGATTGAAGAGTGGTCGTCGCCCTTCAGCGACACGCCAAGCAGCAAAGGTAGGGAAGCCTGGTGGGAGGAGACATTGGGTGACGGCGATAGCCATCTGTTCAGCTCGCTGTTCTTCAATGGAAAACTCCGCAGATGATGCGGAGGGTGTAGATGGGACAGGAGAAGGAGGAGCGATCGATCTCGGAGACGGCGAGGGGCATTTGTAGTTGGTGAAGAGTCGTGAGGAGGTTTCCTTCCGTTTGGGTCTGGATTTGGTGGAGGATTCCAATGCGGGAGGCAATGCTTTCATTCGACAATGCTAAGGAGAGGAGGTTCGCAAGGCGTTGGTTTTGTAAAAAGGCCTGATGGAGGTTCCATAGTGGGGATTCCATGTCAAAATGGCTACCGAAGTAAATGGTCATTCGGGGGTTAAGGATTTGTCTAGCCATTAAGTCAAGGGCGGCAGCAGTGGGGATTTCCTGGATGCGGAAGGCAGAAAGGGGAAGATCGATGGACTGGACAGGTGGTTCGGTAGGTGCGGGGGAGGTTTTGTTGTCGGTGGAGTCCCAAGAAGTAGGACCCCATGGTTCAAGGGATGTGGGTAAAGAAGGGCGAGAAGAGAGTCTATCGGACAAAGGTATAGTAATGGAAGAAACGGAAACGGAAGGAGTAGGGGTAGTGGAACGATGGGAATAGATGATGGGCATTGTTGGATTATGATTCGTAGTGCCAAGGACAGCCGTCGTACAGTCAGTTGCAGAAGTATTGATGTTCAAGGGGGTGAGATGGAGGGAGGTCGTTGCGATAAAGGAAGAAGAATTTGTAGAAGGGGAGACCGGGTTGGAATTCAAAGTTTCTTTTACGAAGCATTTTTCTGAAAAACGGAAGGATGACGGTTCTTATAATCGAGGAGAGCGGACTTTGCATGTTTCAGATCGCGCTCAGGAACCCATGAGTCATCTTCGGCAGTGTACCCCTTCCATCGGATCAGGAAGGACCGACGGGATGGAGTTCCTCTGTGGCGTAGAATTTTCTCAATTTCATATTCTTCTTCTCCGGCGATAAGGTCAGGTGGTGGTGCAGGGAAGTTCGGACCATGTATGCTATTTTCGCGATAGGGCAATAAGAGAGAGGCATGGAACACGGGGTGGATTTTCCAAGTCTGGGGTAGTCAGAGTTCATATGTGATTGGGGATAGGACCTTGACAATGGTAAAAGGTCCTTCTTGCTTTGGTGTGAACTTCAGATTGGCGATAGATCGTTTGAGGTTCCGTGCTTCTAGCCAAACTTTATCTCCTTTATGGAAAGGGGAAAATGTCTTTCTTGTTCGGGAGGTCATGACTTGTCTTGCTAGTTCATGGGTGGCGAGGGCTTCATTACGTGCTGCAGTAAGGGTTTTCAATCTTTCTTCGACGGCGGGAAGAGTAGTTTCCGGGAGGATGGTGGGTAAAGCACGAGGTTCGTATCCCATCATGAGGTAGAATGGAGATTGGTGGGTGACGGAGTGAGGGCGATGATTATGGGCAAATTCGGCGTGGGAAATAGAGTCGGACCATGAGGTGGGGTTATTTCCGCAGAAGATGTGGAGATACATTTTGATTTCCTGATTCACTCTTTCAGTTTCGCCGTCAGATTGCGGGTGATAAGCAGTGGACAAGGATAGGTTATAACCGAGGAGTTTTCCGAGTTCCTTTGCAAAGGAGGAGGTGAATTGGGGGCCGCGATCAAAGATGATTTTGTCGTATAGGCCAAATCGTTTGTAGACTTTGTGGAAAAAGAGGGTAGCGATTCCTTCGGCAGTGATGGTTGTTTTCGTAGGGCAAAAAATCACCCCCTTAGTAAGCCCGTGGTCGACCATGACCAAGAGACAATTGAAGCCCGCGGAGGGAGGAAGATCAACAATGAGATCGCAGGAGATCTGCTAAAAGGGGCGAGAGGCGGAGGACAGGATCGGAAGGAGAGGGGGGCAGGTGGGGTGTGTGTTTGCTTTATTCCGCTGGCAGGTGGCACATCCCTCGACATACTTGCAGACATAGGAGGCAAGACCCGGCCACCAAAACTCAGCAGAAACGAGTTGACAGGTTTTGAGAAAGCCAGGGTGGCCGGCAGATTCATGGTCATGGCAGCAGAGGAAAATGGAATGGCGAAGGGAGTCGGTCGGCGGAACGTAAACATGGCCTTTGTAAGTAAGGATGCCGTTGAGGGAAGTCCAGTCAGAGAGATGGGAGCGAAGAGTGGGGGGAACATTGCCAGCAATGGACTGGAGAGTTTGGAGAACAAGGGGGTCAGAGGCGGAAGAGGACCTGATGTGTTCTGAGAGTGTAGTGTCGATGAGGTTGACGAAGAGGGAAGGAGGAAGCAGGGTTGTTGCATCATTCTCAGAGAAGGAATCAGGGACGAGGTCGGGATGGCGAGATAGTGCATCTGGCCCGGTGAGCAAGCTACCCGGAACATGGATCATTTTAAGGTCAAAGTTGGCGAGGTCGAGAAGCCAGCAGGCTTGTTGTCGGTTGAGAGCTTGTGGTTGGCGGAAGTAAGTTAAATTCTTGTGGTCGGTGAAGACCTGGACTGGGAAAGGTGATCCATGGAGGTAGTGTCGCCAGGATTTCAAGGTGCGGATAACGGTGAGGAGTTCATGATCATAGATGTCGTAGTTTCGTTCAGCTGGGGAAAACGATTGGGACAAGTAAGAGCAGGGATGCCAATCTCCGTTCGAATTGGTTTGGAGAAGGATCGCGCCAGTGGCGAACTTGGAGGCATCGGTAGCAATGGCGAAAGGGGAGGAGAGATCAGGTAGATGGAGGATGAGCTTCGACAGAAAGAGTTCTTTCAGTTTGTCAAAACTTTGTTGGCAGGAGGGGGTCCAGTTCCAGGTGAGATCTTTCTTGGTGAGGTCGATAAGGGGTCATGCGATGGTGGAGTAGTCAGGGATGAAACGTCGATAGAAATTGGCGAATCCTAAGAAGGAACGAACTTCTTTAACTTTGGTTGGTGTGGGCCATTTGGCGATTCCATCCAGTTTTACTGGGTCCATGGCAAGTTGTCCAGGTTTGACGATCATGCCGAGGTATTTGACTTCGGAAGCAGCGAAGGTGCATTTTTCAAATTTCAGGTGGAGGTCTAACTCGGCCATACGTTGAAGAACTTGTTTGGTTCGTTCAGTGTGTGTGTCATCATCGGGGGAGAAGATGAGGAGATCATCCATATAGATGACAAGCCATCCTTCAGAGATCATATCTCAAAAGGAGTCATTCATGAATCATTGGAAGGTGACAGGGGAGTTATTGAGACCGAAGAACATGACGGTGGGTTCGAAAAGTCCCTTGTGGGTGACGAAGGCGGCTTTCCACTGATGACCATCTTTGATACGGACATTGTTGTATCCCCATCATACGTCGAACTTGGTAAAGACCTTAGCTCCTTGGAGTTTGTCGACAAGATTGGAGATGAGCAGAAGGGGGTATGCGTCGTGAACGGTGTGTTCGTTAAGATATCGATAGTCTTGACAAGGGCGGAGGCCTCCATCTTTCTTTTTAACGAAGAAGAAGGGAGAAGCTTGGGGAGAGTTGGACGGACGGATTTTCCCCGAAGCAAGGTGTTCGTCGAGAAACGATTCAGTTGCCTTTCGTTCCTCGGGGGAGAGGGGATAGACTTTCCCAATCTTTGGAACGAAGGTTTCCTTGGTGTTGATTTCATGGTCGTAGGGACGAGAGGGGGGTACGTGGTCTGTAGCTTCTTTGGAGAAGACAGAGGCGAATTCTTTGTATTCGGAGGGAAGGACGGCTTTGGGTTTATTTTTCTCAGCGGTTATGGCAAGTTCGGTGGCGGTAGTTAGTTTGGCAATGACCGGTGACCCTTTTGGGATGAAGCGAGACCCGCATTGAATAATGCGGTGAAGGGTTCGGTTGTCAAGGGTGCATCGGATGTACTGAGATTCGGTTTCTTGGTCTAGGTACAAAAAAAGGTGGTTTTCTGTGGCAGTATTGACGTGGACATGTTTCGGTGGGGGAAAAGATGTTTTCTTGTAGAAGGTGTCGTGTTGCTTGGTATTTTCCATATGAGAGTGGAAGAGGTCTTTTGATTCGTCAAGAGATTCCTTGAGGGAGAGGGTTCATTTGGTCCAATCGACTATCGGGTTCGACTTCTTGAGCCAGGGGAGTCCGAGTATGATGTTGTCATGCCCACAGGACATGACATGGAAGGTGGTTCGTTGAGTGATACCTTCGATCACGAGAAAGAGATCGCATGTGTAGCGAATCTCTCCATTGTTGTTGAACAAAGAGTCAACGTTTCGTACGCGGATGGGTTTCGGGAGTTTGGTGGTTGGCAATCCGTGTTTTCGCACAGATTGGAGGTCGATGCAGGAGATATCTGCTCCGCTATCAACTAGGGCACGGGTTTCAACGGTTTGCAGGGTATGCGATGGGACAACAATCTGGACAGGGATTTGCATAGATTTGGTCAAAGATTGTATATGTACAGCATGGCATCTAAGGGTAGGGGAGACTTGCGTCGATCGAGTTCCCCTCGTTAAAAATTCAAAGAGGAGAACAACACTCGTCGGACATTTTCTTCGTTATCATCGATGTCCATGAGATTGGGAATTTCTTCCTCTTTAGTGACCTTCTTGACGATGGTCTCTTTTTTGGGGAAGTGGGGACAGTTTCCTTCCATATGTCTGGGTTTTCGGCAGCAAAAACAGAGTCCTTTCTCTCGGCAGCGTTTGCATTCTTCTGGGGTAAGTTTTGAAACGCGAACAGCATCGACGTCCATGGCGTCCAGGTCTCGTGGTTTGATTTGGTTACAAGAGTACGAGGGGGCGGTGTAAGTTGGAGTCGTGGTTTTGTTACGGTGTTGTTGGGCAAAGGCTTTGGCAATATCCTTCCTGGTTTGGATTTCTGAGGCGCGGTTATACCAGTCCTGGATGGTCTTGGTATCTTTGGTTGATTCGCTGATTTTCTCGGAGAGGGCAATGGGAAGTCTTGCACCAAAGAACAATTTCAGGACTTTGTCGTCGGTGACTCCAGAAATAATGACGTTGTTCTGGAATTTGGCAATGTAGTCGGAGAGATCTCCGTTGTCGGCCATATGATGAATGGAAAGCCAAGTGATTGCAGTCTCGGCAGTGTCCTTCTTTTTGAAGGATTGTTCAAACTTGACGCAGAAGTCGGAGAATTTTCCTAGATCAGGAACCGCTTCGCTAAGGACTTTCCGGCGAAAGGTGGCTGCCCAAGTGGCGGCAGTTCCTTTCGTCATATATGATAAGGCGAAAGCGATTTTCTTTGCTTCGGTGTCGTAGACTTTGTCGTTGACATAGAGGTAGAAGACAACAGCGTCTAACCATGCCACTGCTTTGGCAGGGGTTCCATCAAAGGCTTCGGGTGCTCCGATACAGAGTTCGGTGTGTTTCGTGGTGGTGGACATAGTTGGAGAAGGGGGTGGTGAAAGTGAGGGTAAGGTGAAGAGATCAGTTCGAGGGGCGACTGGGGTTGGAGACGGTGGAGTGGGTACTCATGGGATTGTTAAGGCGGCAGACAAAGCGTGAGCTAAGTCAAGGTCTTCCCTTTGTTCTTGTGCGGTCAAGAGGGTGGTGTCTAGGTCAATCTCTTCCTCAAGATCAGTGAGAGAAGGATCTGGTTCGGGTTCAGAAGTAGCTTCTTGAACTGAGTTTCGGTGGTGACCCCAACGAGGGTCGATCGAGGGTTGTCGGTGGGAAATGGTGGTAAAAGGTCTACAACGATGGTAGCCTGTTTAGAGCATGCTTGACCTTTTGTTATGTTTGGCTCGGGTAGAGACAAATGCAGACCTGGTCGGTTCAAGGGTTCTGTCTAAGACGAACGTTCGTCATAGATGGTTCAAGGGGGCGAAGGAGTCTTCCAACGATAAGGCAATCGTTGGTGGTTTCAGAGGTTTTGAGGGAGCGTCCACTCAGAGTAGGACGAGGACTTCAAGGGAGACAAGGGATCCAAGGGATCAAAGACAATGTACAAGGTGTGATGCTATTCCAGGTAGGTCAAGTGTGAGGTACATCGTTGGTATCGTAAGGTTTATATAGGGAAAGAAAAGGAGAGTTACTAAGCAATAGAATGCAAAGGAACTCTAGAGAATATTTAGTAATACACAGCAAGTGAAATGAAAGAAGAAAGGTGATGTCAAGCGGGCTGTACAGCATGACAAGATGTCCGATGAAAGTGTATCATGAGGTAAACAGGATGATGAGGCATTCGATAGAACGCAGAGAAAGTCAGCAAGATGACAAAGGGAAAATGAATAGGGGTGAATCGTAACAGCAACACTCCGACTGATAGATGGGAGAACCAGGATAGGTTCTGGATCAGGTGCTGGATTGACACAATGTTTCACAGGCCTTGGTCTAGGCCACACAGTTGTGGAAACCATGACTGAAGGCATGGGAGGATCTGAGTCCACATCCAAATCTCAATCAAGGAACTCAGAAACTCCCGGCCTGGGAGTTGGGGATTGAGGGGCAGGCCCCCATTCATGAATGACCATCAAATCGGACACAGCAGCAGGAGCCAGAGCATTAGAGAGAGGTGGGTTGAAAACCATGGGTTCTGAATCAGAAGGTGGGTGTGATGGGAGCATTGGGGGCTCAGCATCATTCCCAATCTCCGACAGCACAGCATCTACCCATGAGCGGGGATGGGAGGAAGTGCCAGTGGGATCGTCTGCAGACTGTAATACAGGGCCCAACTTCATGCCAAATACACCAGCATTGAAGAATGTGATGACATCAAGTGCCCATCTTCGTTTTTCAGGATGCAAGAGCAACTTCAAGTAGAACTCGAAGTCTTTTTGATATGGGATAGCTGTCACCTCGCCCTTTATTGTAAACTCGGGGTCATGCAATAACAAGTACCTAACCTGAACAATAGAGAATCATGACAGTGTTAAGATTCGAGATGAGTTTCAATGTCAATGGGACTTACCATTGTGGCAGTGCCAGCAATCAAACCTTCTATGACGCTCTGCACTCCCATGCATGATCCTGTTAGATTCGTTGATTTGCCGTCGTGAGATCATGCAAACGAATCGTTGAACAAATAACGCTGAGGATATAACCGCCCTCTCTAGCGCTTTCCAAGGAACTGAGAGCACTGGATACATGGCTCCAGACGTGGGTGTGACGAGGAACCTCAAAGCATTGTCACACACAAGTACTTCGGGAGACCAGACATTGCATTGGATAGTACTAGAGGAGAGAAGTACATCCAGGTTGCGTAGAACTGGCTGGGGAAAAGCCAGTGGAGACGGTAGACTACTTATACTGGGCTGGGAGGCTGCATAAGGCAGTAGCCGCAGTAGGTGCTGCGTAAGGCAATGCGTAAGCTATGTATGCTGCGTGGGGCAATGCGTGCTGCGCGAGATGATGTGTGTTGCACGGTGATGTGTGCTATGTGGACTGCGTAGGGCAGTGGGAGCTGCGCGTGCTGCGTAAGGCAATGCAGGGTAATCTAGATAGGATCGGGAGATGCGATGACGAAGGGAAAGGTCCGTAAAGTTGAAGAAAGGTTGAGCGTGACTCAACAGGGGTGGTGTGACTCAACATGTTGGTTGGGTGTGACATGTGTCAGTTGGGCGTGACACATGTTGGTTGGGTTGTTACCCTAATGTCGGTTGGGTGAAGTGAAGTGAAGTGTAAGGTGTCAGTTGGGAAAGTGAGGAAGAGTCTTCCCTGCCCGGGTGGTGAGGCATTGACATTCCTCCTCCAAATGAAAGGTGAAAGCGTGTACATTCCTCCTCCGAATGAAAGGTGAAAGGTTGAGGAAGAAGTGAAGAAAAATGAATTGTCCGGGTGTCAACCTTGATCGTAACAGATCCCTGCCCTTTTGGTCCACCACATTTCTTGTTCAAGAGGATGGCCTTCCCAAACATCAATACATGCACAATTTGGATAAATAATTGAAGCAAAAAAGAAAGATAGACATAATATGAACTTGCCTTGATGAGAACAGGGCTTTTAAACAACTCATTCCCTCAAATTTCAGTCGGGTTTGCAAAAAGAATGGGTGAGAGTTGTGTGTACTGGGAATCACCTGGTTTCTTGAGCAGTTCCAAAAACTTTTGATCGTGTGCTTTGAGAGCTTTGTCACCCGAAAAGAGCGCAGCCTTCACATCCAGAGAAGAGAAGGGATCTGTGGACACATCTTTGATAGTTTTGATTATGTTCGTGTGCTCCTCAGTCACAGCCTTTGAGAACTTGATCAGACAGGGGGTTAAAAATATTGAGTTACAAAAATCAACATTGACAAGCCTGAGGTACTCACAACTCGGGAGAACTTGGGAAATGTCCTCAATGATTTATGGAGCTCAAAGGGTAACATCTCCCAAAGTTCTGCCTGCTCAGCTATGACCTGACCCTCAGAAGTCTGCCAATAAGACAGGTCATGTGAATCAATATTGGGCCGCGCTTTACATATAGGGAAGAGGAAAGACAGAACCCAGAGGTGATAGAGAAGACAATACTTCTTTGCAGTAGTTGAGATACTCCACTCTAGGGATGTTGGATCCATTGACTTGCGACTGACAGGTCCAGGGTCCCTTTGCGTGAATTGATCTCGCCAGCAAGTACATTTTAACGCTTTGTCAAATCAACAAGTTTGGCACGCGTCTCTGAATAAGCCAGTTGAGCAACACCAAGTGCCTGTCGCAATTGTGATACATTGAGGTGGCGTTCCAAAAGAACAAAAAAAGATAAATAAACGTACATCCCTAAGTTCGTGCGGCTTTGCATTGGGAGCAGAATTATGCATGACACGATGAACTTGCTGCTCATTGCCTAGAATGACCAGCTTATCAACATTGCCATCACCTGTATTTGCCAGTGGAGCATAGAGATCCTCGTCATCACTGGATCCTGATACATTACGTAGTGCACTTGCAAAGTCTTCGGGCATAATGCAGCAATGCGTGAATAGCATGAAACAAGGAGAAGAGTTGGAATGTCCTGCTGACTTCAACACTGTCATCATCAATGGTCCAGGTTTTAAGAACAGTGAGAAGCAAACACTACGTCGTATTACAACTGCATCGGCCCGGAATCTATTCAGTCCAGGTCAGATATGGTGATTGTACACAAGGTAATATTACTGGAAAAGAACAATGTCATCGATCTGTTGGCAGATTGGTGATTGCACACCTTTAGATGGATACATTGAGATTACAGTATGAGAGTAACAGAGCACAAGTAAGACACGATGCATTTAACATCATATCTTTTTTAAGGCTTTGAATTTGTTAGATTACAGTTTAATGTGTTAATAGCATTGCCAGAAGAGACATAAAAATAATCACAATCAAACCTGGGCCTACAGTAGGCGAAAATCGAGTTTAAGCGGCTGTGCGTTGTGATTCAGAAGAAAGAATGTTGCGGGTGCAAATTAAATCTCTTGGTAAGTCAGTTTTTTTTAAACAACATGAATGTGTACTAATTGCATCAGTACCTCATCATTAATGAAACTGTAACTGCATCGCCTGTCAGATTCAGATAAGGCAATATCAATGACCTTACATTACCGATGATTTGATGGTCCACCAAGTCTGATTCAGAGTTATGCTCGCATTGAATTTGCCAGTGAACAAAACTTAGAACTTAGTGTATTAATAAGACTTCATGGAATTTTGCATTCTCACCAGCTTCCTGTTCCTACCTGCCTGGTCCGGGATTCAAAGTGCCACCATATTGGAGCTTGAAATCTTTGCATATCATTTCTTTGGATAGCACGGCTCTGATTTGGTATTTGCGCACAACCACTGTGCAATATGGCTATGCATTACGACTGACCTCCATTGGTACCCCAATTCAGATATGTCGATATACTGTAATACAATAGCAGGAGAATCACCTCAGGCTCTTTTAGGTCTCACCACCACTCTCCCTCATTGACATGGTACGGAGAAACAAA
>JBBPLF010001166.1:0-11252 GCA_038089615.1 Aureoboletus auriporus
TGTTATGTATTTGAATTTTGTGTGTATATTATAATCTTGTGGACGCACTCAAGAGGAAATTGATCACTTTCACTTTTGTGAAACAATATGTAGAATATACTACATGTCAAATTTCCACCTTCTCTTCAAATCCTCCCAGCACCATCGTGCTTGTACGTAACTTTTTGCCATTTCTAATGATCTATGAGGGATCGTAATTCCAACGCCCTGAGAGAGAGCTTTCCCTTTATTCAAGGTCGAAAGGCGAGGAGCCACAGTTCCATGCAGGTGTTCACCTCGGAACCACCTGGTCCAAATGAGCAAAATGTACTATAGAATATACCTCATGGAACACTTGCCATACGCAATTTTCTCTTGTTTCCAATACCTTCCCCCAATGAGAAAAACAGAAGTTAAACTCATCCTGGAGACAGTCCTGTTTGGACAACTGATAGGATATTGTCCACGTTCCATCCCGGTCGAAATGTTGTGGTGCAATGTAGTTCCAGCAATGGTATGCAGTCACTCCATAGTGTCCCAGGGTATTCGCCTGCAATCCGGTTTCCTCCATCTCTTTGATCACCATTGGAGCATGCGGCTCGGTTCTTGCAAGCAATGCCTCAACGTCCTGTTTAACAAGAGTTCCTCTTAATTTTTATCATGTGTATCTTGCAAATGGAATGGAACGAACCATAGCATAACCAAAAAGAGTTGAAATATCCTCCAAAGTTACTATTTCTGATTCAGGGTACGGTCCGTAACCGTCTCCAGGGCGACCTCCTAATGGCTGTCGTGATCCAATGGCATGCATCTCACCATAATCCCACACTTCAAACCCCTTGCCACGCTTCAACTTGGCTGTGATCTTCTTGATCTTCTCTTGATTAACCTCCAGGAGTCTTATTTCGTCAGCTTGAAGCAAGTTGAAAGCAATTCCTGCGACCTATTTTCATGAAATAAGAAGGTTAACCGTTGGTTGGAGAATAGGATACACACCACCTCATCCGTCTGTTCATCTTGCAGGTGAATTACCATCCGCCCACAGTACTCGTAGATTTCTTTATCGAATTTAATTGTATCGAATTCAAGGTCTTTAATTTGAACATATTTGTTCAAACCTTTTTTCTGATAATATTTAGGAGAGGGTCAGTTCCGTTGACTCAGAGGATTAGGTGTGAACGGTACCAATGGGCTTATCTTGTCTGCGTCATCTGAGTGCATCAACTTATCCTTGATTTGAGTAGTCTCAGTTTCATGTACGCGCAGGTACTGAACACATTTTTGGGAACTAGGTAGGTGTGCACAAGCCGCACATTCCTGACCACCAGCATCCCGATTCCAGTTCCGATTCCGATGTGCCTCGGCCTTCATAGACTGGCGTTTCTTCCTTAGCATTTTGCTCAACCTCAAAATCTCAGATACTTCGGGGGTGAGATTCCATTTTGACCATGCTGCTTCATCAATTCTACATAAGGATTGAAACAGCTTTTTGACGTTGGCTGGTCCGAACTTTAAGGGTTCGCCATCAGCTTATGGTAAGTGAAATAGAGAAATAGTGCTCGCCTTCAGTGTGGTGCTACTCTTCTCGATGGAAATAAAAATCCAGTCGAGACATGCCCCCAAAAAGTTTTCTTCAGAGCATAAGAAGAATATTGAGTGAGGTTTGGTACCCATCGGGATCAAGTTCCCTTTGGAGATCAGTCTGAGGAAATCTCCTGGCTTGATGGATGAAGCTCCTTCGCTTTGATTTTTAACCGAATCTTTCATTTCCTGAATTATTAGTTCAGATGGCTTCATGTCGAACCCAAGAGTCAAGTTAGCCAGACAGAGTAGCAGAACCTCCCTCCACTGGTACTTTCTGAAGCTATTTTTCAGAAAATCGGAGTTATCACAGATATTCATCCATTCTTTTCCCACCCTGAGGATGATGTTCGCCAAGTGTGAGCTCTGAGATAGTCAGGAATATAGACTCTTGATGAAATGGAGTCATGGCTCACATAAGGAGAACGATTGAAAGAATCACGGGATCTCTTTCCTCTGCCTTCCTTTCTCAAGCTTTGGAGAACCTGAATGGAAGCCTTTTCTGTTTCCTATTTCAAAGGAATGTTGAGTTGTAAATTTTCTGACATCATGTAAGACGTACTCTACATGCGTCATGGAAGAAAAATGTCTCCAACTTTTCAGACCATTCCTTTACCTGCTCTTCTTCTGCGATATTATTTTGTGACCGTAGGTTATAGCGTCTGGATCCAGTGCACTGTTCGCTGAGTTGATCCATACACTCCTCCTCATCGTTTTCCAGCTCTGACCCCCACTCGTCTACATGACCTTCATAGCACATAATGAATGGGCATTCCCTGGCAAATTTCTGTTATAAAGAACTCGAGCCTTGAATATTTGAGTATATGAAAAGGAACAAAATATTACCCTCTGCATGTCCTCGAAGAGATCTTCGCATACAAGCTGCGCTCTTTCATATTGACTGAGGATCTGGTAATTATAACCATGGCGATTAAAATAATCCACAACTTTATCGTCCTATAATAAGGATAAACCACCATTCATTTGACCTTCCAATTATTCAAGATTCTCACCGCATAATCATCAGTGCACAGTTTAGATGGAGCACTTTCCCTCAATTCCTGATTTTTTTCCGTATCATTTGGATTAAGAACACAGTTTAGGATGTCCTGGTACCACTTATGTTTAGAGGAATTGCGGAATGCATAGAGTGCGGACATGTTTCAGACAGAAAAGTATACACAGACACGGACAGACAGAAAGCACAAAGATTTTTCACGCGTGATTCAATTCCCACGCATCCGAATTCTTCCGCTCTTCGCTTAATAATGAATGACCCTTGGCAAAACCCTGATAACATAGTAATTGATAATTCTTCGTGCTATGAATAAAAACTGACAAAAGACCCTATGATGTCTTGCCTGTGCTGCAATTCCTTACTTCCATGACGAGTCCAATATCCTGACCACTAAGGTGAACGAGGTAAACTGATGTTATTCTTCGTTCATCCACATCTGGCAACGAGTCAACGTTCGAGCTAGGGAATGAAGTCCCAAATGACCCATACAATTAACATCGTTGAACACACTCCAATATTTCAGTTCTCCCCAACACCAATTTTGAAGAACCTGAACTGACGTCCACCATACCGTTACAAGACCATCATCATGCCGCACATGCGATAGCCTAACCTAAATACAACTTCTTTGGACGTTGCCCGGTTGGAGGTGAGAAGGAAAGGAATAACATATGTAGGACTAGATACATGTGAGGGTAGCTAGGGGGATGAGAGAGATGGGATAGCGGAAGCGCTTGGCGCTTTCCGGCCCGGAACGGGAGTGACACCTGTCGGGCAAGTGAGCTGCGATGGGCGGGGTGGGTCCGCCTCGCAGTGGGCTTGCGACAGTGCTCGCACGCTCTGAGCCTCATATGTATAGCTGCGAGGAAACGGAGTGTAAACGTAGGCGGGTGTGGAGAGGGGTGTGACGAGCAGAGAAAAGCGGGAAGGAGTCGAGGCAGAGGTGGAAGTCAGAAGGAAAGGAAAGAATACCGTCCCACCTCGCTTGGCCGAAGACTTAACAAGTGAGTATTCCCGTCGCGCTTTCCATTGACATCTGACCGAAGCAGTATGCGTCGTTCAAATAAGGTAACAGCATAGTGAATATAGGTAAAATTGTTATTAGTGCGGATCTATGTAAAACATGCTGTTCTCCGACAAGCTCATCATCACTCACAGCGCAATAAAACCCATAATACTGCTACAAATTCACCACCATGAACCATCGGAGTTCATATCTCTGCGTAAATGTTATGAATATTGTCGAGAATGCGAGTGTAACGAATGATACATTACCTCCAGTGATTCACCTTCACTACTGGTTCCTGTTCTTGAACGTGACACTCAATAGTGCAAAGCTTACAACCCTCACACTCTGTGATCTTGGGCACTTTTGAATTTCCAAGGGCGCTTGTGACCATCCGTATGCCTTCAAAAGCCCTTGACGCAGATTCAAAATCGATTCCCATCCAAAGCCCCCATTCCTCCAGTTCCGGGGAGAAGAAGTCGTAAGGGCGGGGGTCCTCGAGGTGTATCAATGCTTCGTTTGAAGCCAAATCCACGGTCACAAGACGTCCATGAAACGATGTGTCTGGATCATTTTCACCTGCTACGTCCTGGAATAGATTCATGTGAAGATGATGATAGGTGCTCTTTTCATCCACAAGCAGCCTCTTCTTCGCACCATCTGCAAATTCAATGCTGTGAAGGAGGAGTATGGCGGAAAAGATATCGCATCTGAGGAAGAAACGGGAGAGCCGTGGGAGATAGATCTTTGGAAAGGGTTGGAGGCCTGCACTTGCGATAAATTGACAAGGACAAGGTGTTGCGTATTCGAGATGGATCTCCGTGAGGTTTTGTAAACCGCGGATGGCTGGAAGGAACCTCTCTACAGCTAAGCGAAATCATGAGGCCCACAATGTAAAAAGTTCAGGATTAACTCACGCAAATATGTCAGGCCTCCAAAATTGTTCACCTTGATCCGTTGAAGTTTGGAAGCTTTTGAAAAAATATCGAGGAATATTTCGTGGAAGGAATTCATGATTCCCCAGCCAGGGTGCGCACGGAATTCTTCTATGCGGTCCACATGGTGGAACAAAACCTGGAATAAAATTTCCCAGAAGATGGGATCATCTTCAGCACCGTCTACGTAAATCTTGACGCCAATATTTCCTGATCGCAATAGCATGGTTTTGATCCAGGTGACGGAATACGATGCTCGAATGTATGACCAAAGGGCTTGAACATTCAAAGAGACGGTTCTCCAATGAGAGCAGACATAAGACACATTAACCCAAGGAGGAACACGAGAAACGTAGCCAAAGAAGCCAGAGGAATCTGAGTAAGAATCCTGAGCAAGGTGCAGGAAAATCCTTGACAGTAGCTCGTTTGGGAGACGCGAGGTATATGGAAATACTTCGTATTTGAGGTGAGGGGCCGCCATAAGTGTCAATGGGATGCAAGAAAAGTGTAAGTGAAATTTTTTAAATCCGACTCGGAAGCGAGTAATATATATGGTACCCTTACTGCATTGTCCGCCAATAGTGTCTCAGGTGATGTCCAGTTTGGACCCTTATTGCATTGTCCGCCAATAGTGTCTCAGGTGATGTCCAGTTTGGAAAATATACAATGGCAAGAGCATATAAATGTAAAATTTATAAATGCACATGATTAATTGATCGTCCACCTGTCTACTGGAAATTGGCACCCCTGACTAATAATGGGATGCAGGAAAAGTGTGAGTGTGAATAATTCCAAAACCGACTCAGAAGCGCGTAATATATATGATACCACGTTGCATTTCCCAACACCTGTGTGGTCCATGTGTTCCTCTTTGGACATCGCTCGGTTGGAAGGACAAAGGAAGGGGATGACATACGTAGGACTAGGTACATGTGAGGGTAGCTAGGGGACGAGAGGAATGGAATGGTGGAAGCGCTTGGCGCTTTCCGGCCTGGAACGGGAGCAACACCTGTCGGGCAAGTGAGCTGCGATCCCAAACAGGTAGTCGTGCGACGACGCATGAAGCGAAGCGGGAAGGGCCCGAAAAGGTAGGAGGCGGATGAATACTCACAAGAGGATCACCTGCGGATGGGGGGCAACGTGAAATGGAGGTATGCTTGGTGGAGGGTGGGCTTGGACTGCATGTAAGGTGCAAGGATCTGGGCATGTTTGCGGAGGTAGATGAGGAAAGCATCACTGGCCCATCGGCCCTTGACCTTGACGACGTCGAAGGGGATGTTGCGGAGCAAGTACTCGAGGGTGGAACCGATTCGTATGCCATGGCCTTTGAGGGGAGGGAGGTGGGCTGCTTTTAGGGCAGTGTCCAACGTCTTCAGGAACTTTGTGCGAGTAAGGGGAACGAGCTCGATTTTGATGCGGTATGCGAAGAGATGTTGTGTGGGGGAAGGATTGTTGATGGCCAGGTAATTGTTGATGGCTGCGATTGGGTCGGTGGGACCATCTTGTTTTGCCCAGTTGACGTCTTCTCCCAGAGGTGCGGTTTTGGTGCGGGGAATGCGGAGGTTGATGATTTCTAGTCCGAGGCGGTCATGTTGTGTGGAGAGGTGGTTGGGGGTGACATGGATGGCTGGATCGAATGCGCGTCTGTTGGGGAGGGTGAATTCACCAGTGCGTGCTGTGGCAAAAAAGAGGGTGGTGAGGCACACGAATACCGCTGCGTGCAGGGGGAGCGATAGGTCAAGTTGGGAGCGAATCTTCGTGATAATGTCGACCGTGTAGGGTTCTCGTGGGGCGCGCTTGGAAGATGGGGGGGCCATGAGCTTGGCTGCCTTCACTAGGGCGTCCGTTTCAGTCTGATTTATGTTCCAGGTGATACCATGTATGGTGTGCCAGGCGTGGACCGCATTGAGGTAGTTGGTTATGGTGGTGCCTGCGTAGGTACCTGCGAGAGTGGACAAGAAGGCGGCTAAGAGGTCACAGGATGTGGGGGCTCGTTGTTCCTCGGGGATCCGCTTGATGTCACAAAAGGTATGATATGCGAGGAGTCCTGATCCGTAGGTTTCCTTGGTTGAGTCGGCCCAAGCATTGGCTAGGACCCCGTATACGCGTTGTACATCAGCGGGCGATAGAGGGGAGATGGCGGTTCTGGGGGAATGCGGGACCCAGAGGAGAAGACGTGATTTGGTAGGGCAATGAGGGCGGGTGGGGGCAGGGGGTCTTGGGGGGCGGCTGGCAGGAGGGGGATGGATGAGGACTGGGCGACTGCAGTGTGGATTAGGGACATACGGGGATTAGAGGGAGGGTTGGGAGGGGAGGTGGAAGCAAGGGTCGTGGAGGAGGGGGAGTAAGGGTTCGGGGATGGGGAAGTGCGGGAGGAGCTGATGTACGGGGGGATAAATGCCGTGTGAAAGGCCGTCTGCTGGGTTTTCGGCACTGCGTATGTATTGGGGATAGATGGTACAGCGTGAGGGAGCCAGGGCTGCGAGGATGCGCTTGAAGACTTCATTTGTGGGACGGTTCCTGCTCCGTCCTTTGCTCCAGCCGTCGATGACCCCCATGTTGTCGCCGAAAACTCGGAGATGAAGGCTGGGGGGGCCGGAGTGGAGGATGGCGAGGATGAGGAGCTCGAAGCCGACACTTTCAGCCCAACCGATGTCACAGCCTTCCGATTTCCATCCGGGGCGGAGGTGCCATGCACGCCAGTAGCCGTTGAGGAGAATACCAATGCCGGAGGAGGAACTGGCATCTGAGAAGGCCTGGATTGGGGTGATGGGGGAAGGTGTGGGGATGGGGGAGGGAGGAAGGGAGGAAGATAGGTGGGCTCGCCACCATTTGATGTCGTCGGCTGTGCCACGTGGGGGGGTGCGAGGAACGAAGGGGCGGTTGCCGAAAATGGGGAGCATGACCTCGAGGTTTCATTATGTATGGGCGGCCTTCGGGGATTACTTGTGTTGCATGGAGGAGTTTGCCATGGAGCCGTTGTACATCCTCCAGGGTGTGTGTGCGGCGCGATTCCCAATCTGTTAGTGCGGTGAGGTACTTAAGTTGTTTGGTTTCGGCGAGGCGGACGGTGCGGTGGCTCAGGTTCCATGTGAATCCGATAAAAGTTGGTTCGTCACAAAAGGGGATGTCTTTGGATGGTTCCCAGGGGATGCCTAAGATGGAGGAGATGCGGTCAACATCCTCGAGATTGTAGCAGAACCTGGAGTCAGTTGCTGGTAGAGGAGATTGTGGGGAAAGATCACGGAGTGGAAATGAAAGGTCTTCGTCGAATTCTTCGGTCTGGCCATTTGGGAGTGAAGTTCCGGCGAACCAGGATCAGCCACCATGGGTTTGGTAGCCACCGGCTGACATGATGCGAGCTGCGGTTTCGGCACGTAGGAGGTTGTACTCAGGGAGGTGTGCCCTGGGGATTCTCAGAAAGAGATGATCATCAACCCATCTCAGAATGGGGCCGATTCCAGAGGCACGCATGATGTCTGCCCCTGCACTTGCTAGGTTGCCGTACAGACCGCCGGATGGACCAAAACCAAAGCATTTGTTTGTGTCAATCGCAAAGGAGGTGTCAGATAGTCGTACTACAAGGGCATGCCACTGAGAAGGGTGAAAGGGGATCGTCCGATAAGCCTCTGCCACTCACGGACTGCACCTTGGGAACCCGGGGGTAGGGAGGAAATAATTAGTGAAGTGATAGCAAAAGTGCTGTAAGGAGCGGGAAAATTATCGGGAGATACTAGGGAATTTATGGACGGGGTATGTAATGCAGCATGCGGGAATGAAAGGTTCTGAACTAAGCGGAATTTTCCTGGTTTTCCTGGCTTGGGGACGAGCGAAAAAGGGGAGGTCTGGAAAGGGCCGAGGATGCGCTCGACTTCCGACTGGGAGAACGGTCCCATATATCTACCTTTAAGAAACTCTTTGCATACAATCTCATCGAAAATGTGCTGGTGTTTGACAATTGAAGGGTTATTAGGTGGGCAGAACGTGGAAAGGAGGGGAGGGAGGTCGGCTGAGAAGCCGAAGTGTAGTCCGTTGTATATACTTGGGTATCCTTTGTGCAGGGAGGCGGATGTGAGGTGGTGCAGCCAGGCCTCAGGATTATAGGGCGTTGGTGCTCAGGCGCGGCTGTGCTCGATGGCATTTTTGAGCACCGTGACCAGGCTTGCCACAGCCGGAGCAGTTGTGCTTGGCAGAGCGCGTGCATCCGTTGGGCTTATGCCAATCGGTGCAGAGGGTGTTGCCATCGGGGTCGATGACGCGGCCCTCGGTAGTGCGACGGGCAAAGGTGGGTTGGGCATCCCACGTCTTTGGGTTGTTACATTCATGCACACGGTGGGGTTGGCGGCTGAGGCAGATGGGGCAAACGGATTTGACCGAGGTTGAGGCACTGCTTGTGCGTCTACGGCGAGGCTTTGGCGACGTGGGGAAGGACTGGAACGTCGAACTCGACCCTGTGGGTTGGCGAAAGCAAGGGCGTGGTGGAGAGGCAGAGCGGGAGTGTCGCCTGCGCTCTTGTAGGGGGTCTGTCATGCGCAGTGAATGTGGTTGACGGGAGCGCCGTACGTATGATGGCTGGTGGTCATCGGCCTGTATCACGGCGGTGGTTTGCGAACGGCACCGGTGATGGTGACAGGTAGGAATAAGGGGTGTGTGAGCGGAGGGGGTTTACGCAAAAGGTTAGTGCGTTGTTGTGGGTGAGGGAGGGGAGGGGCTTACCCTGTGCGACGAGCGAGCTTGGGTGGACAGGTTGATTTCGAATGCGATGGTGGTCATCAGTGCCGTGTTAATGAGTGCTATGTCAAAACCATCTTCGGGGTTGTACTTGATATGGTCATGCCATTCATGTCGTATGCGAGCGGCATAGTGGAGGATGGTGAGGTCACCGTTCTCAACATTGCGCACGGGATGGTTCTCAAGGTGCCAGAAGAATTTGGCCAGGGCGTTGACATGTTTGTCCGGCCAGGACATCCGTTTTGATATAGTACAGGTAGGTGTTTTTTGCTTGAAGGAAGTCGGCAAAGGTCATTTCAAAATCGGTTCTGGCATTGCGCGAGGCTTTGACTGATGCTACGGGGCGGAATGTTGCGACGTCATCTGAGTTGGTAACACCGAGCAAGTTATCAGCATGGGACTTGTGGTTCTTGGATGCCTCGAGACATCCCTCGCGTGAGAAGTACCAGAGCTCTACAAACTCGAAGTTCTGGAGGGCATACTGTGATGGACGAGGGACAATGACTTCGGGGGGGAGTACGCCTTCAGGGAAGTCACCTATTTTGGGTTTCTTCCTATCGGCGTCTCTGGGTTCTTGGACACCTGCCGGTTCGGCTGAGGGTCTATGCCCTGCTGGGGGTTGAGGGACTGGAGGGGGGGAATCGGGTCTCTGTGCTGGGCGAGCATTTCTGTGATCCTCAGCATCTCTCTCCTGATTCCAGGCCTCGACGCGGCGTTGGTGATCAATCTCCCATATGTCGGCGAGGCGGTCAATGGCCGCTTCAGCATTGATGTTGTTAGTGAGCATGATGGCTTCGACCACTGGGCGGTAAAGGTCCGCAGCGAAGTCCGGGGGGATTTCAAAGGCGGGGTCGGCCATGGAGTGTAAGGAGTGTGGGGAAAGTTGGGTATGGATTCGACGAGCAGAGAGAAGCGGGAAGGAGTCGAGGCAAAGGTGGGAGGCAGAAGGAAAGGAAAGAATGCCGTGCCACCTCGCTTGGACGAAGACTTAACACTGTGGCTGCCTCGTGCCTTGTCACGCCTCAGTGTCGCACACTGTGATAAATAAAACATGTCCTCGCATGGACCTGTTTTTTATCTACTGGATATTGGGACTTTATACATGTGAGAGTAGCTAGTGAGATAGGACAGATGAGATGGAGGAAGCGCTTGGCGCTTTCCGGCCCGGAACAGGTGCGACACCTGTCGGGCAAGAGGAAAGAATGCCGTGACACCTCGCTGGATCGAATATTTAACACTGTGGCTGCATCGTTCCTTTTCATGTATCATTATTGCTGCATTTACCCCAGAAAAAAAATTCAATATCATTCCTTTCTTTGTCCGTATAACTGAGCGATTTCCAAAGATACAGCACTTTTCAATTGTAATGGAACGTGACTAGAAAACAAGTCTGTTCCAGATTGTTCTAGGTACCCAAGATGTGAAATAATATAGATAGGCCATTAAGATTTTGTCATACGATCACCAAGACCATCTCCCCTGTTCTGATAAAAAGTCAAAAATACAAAGCATCGTTCTGAATGAAGAATGAAAACAAACTCATTCAAGCTGTGTTGGCATGATAGAACTTCTTTCCAAAAGATTTTGGGAGGATTTTGGGTTATGTTAATTATTTTTGAACCTAAAGAATGAGGTAAACAAGTCTGAAATAATCTAAAAAACATTTCCAGAGGTCTGGTATCATATTGGACATCATAGAACTAATGTGTTATTCCGTGTCGGAAGGGTCGGAATAGTAAGATTCTGTAGAAATCGTGGATTTCGTGAAACGTATATTGGAAAATGGTTATGCCTATGAACACGAAGGCAGCGTGTATTTTGGCACCGTTTTTTTTTCGATTCCACGGAGAACCACACTTACGCAAAGTTAGAACCCTGGAGTAAAGGAAACAGCGAGCTGCTTGCAGAAGGTTAAGGTTGGTTATCAACAATTTTCACGTGAATTCCCTCTTGAGTGCGTCCACAAAATTATAATATACACACAAAATTCAAATACATAACG
>JBBPLF010001167.1:0-11251 GCA_038089615.1 Aureoboletus auriporus
GGGTACAACAATGTCCATATCAAAGATGGACACCAATGGAAAGCTGCCTTCGTCACCCACAAGGGACTTTTTGAATCCACCATTATGTTCTTCAGCCTCAACAACTCCCCCGCCACGTTCCAACACTTTATGAACAACTCCTTCAGAGATATGATCTCCAAAGAATGGCTTGTCATTTACATGGACGATCTTTTTGTCTTTTCCCCCACAATGACACACACACTGAATGCACCCAACACATCCTCCAATGAATGAAAGAACTTGATCTTCACATAAAACTAGAAAAAAGTACTTTTGCCGCCACCGAAGTCGAGTATCTCAAAATGATTGTCAAACTGGGACAACTAGCTATGGACCCCGTTAAACTAGATGGAATCACCAAGTGGCCCACACCAACCAAAGTCAAAGAAGTCCACTCTTTCCTAGGGTTTGCCAATTTCTATTGACATCTCATTCCTGACTACTCCACTGCCACACGACCTCTTATTGACCTTATTAAGGAGGACCTCACCTGGCACTGGACCCCCTCGTGTCAACAAAGTTTTGACAAGCTTAAAGAACTCATCTTGTTGAAGCCCATTCTTCATTTACCTGATCTCTCCTCCCCCTTCACCATTGCCATAGACACCTCAAAGTTTTGCTTCCAGTGCCATCCTTCTCCAAACAGATTCAAATGGAGATTGGCATCCCTGTTCCTACTTATCGCAATCATTCTCTCCAGCAGAACAAAATTATGACATCTATGACAGAGAACTCCTCACTGTCATATGTGCTCTGAAATCCTGGTGACATTACCTCCATGGATCCCCTTTCCCAGTCCAAGTCTTCACTTACCACAAAAACTGACATACTTCCGCCAATCACAAGCCCTTAACCATTGACAGGCCCACTGGCTTCTCAATCTCACTGACTTTGACCTCAGGATGATCCATGTCCTAGGCAAACTGCTTGCTGGGCTTAATGCCCTTTCCTGCCATCCTGACCTTACCCCAGACTCCTTCTCCAAGAACAATGCAACAACTCTCCTTCCTCCTTCCCTCTTTGTCAACCTCATCGATATTGCATTCTCCAAGCACATCAAATCTGCTTCCACCTCTGACCCCCTCATTGTCCAAGCCCTCCAGTCCATGGATGATGAGATTCCCCCTGCTTTCTGCTCCTGCCTCTCCAATTGGCATTTCCTCAATGGCATTCTCACCTACATGTACAAGGGCTGCGTCTACGTTCCCCATGATGACTCTCTTCGCCATTCTATCCTCACCTGCTGCCACGACCATGAATCCACCGGTCACCCTGGCTTTCTCAAAACCCATCAACTCATCTCTGCTGAATTCTGGTGGTCTGGCCTTGCCTCCTATGTCTGCAAATATGTCGAAGGCTGCGCCGTTTGTCAGCAAAACAAGGCAAACACCCATCCTACATGTCCCCCTCTCCTCCCCATTCCATTCTCTACCTCTCGCCCCTTCCAGCAGATCTCCTGTGATCTGATTGTGGATCTTCCCTCCTCTGCTGGCTTCAATTGTCTCTTGGTCATGGTCGACCATGGGCTTACTAAGGGGGTAATTCTTTGCCCCACCAAGACAACCATCACTGCTGAGGGAATTGCCACCCTATTCTTCCACAAAGTCTACAAATGATTCAGCTTATATGACAAAATCATCTCCAATCATGGTCCTCAATTTGCCTCATTCTTCACAAAAGAACTTGGAAAACTCCTTGGCTATAACCTATCCTTATCCACTGCTTATCACCCACAATCTGACAGTGAAACTGAATGAGTAAACCAAGAGATTGAAACATATCTCTGCATCTTCTGCGGAAATACAACAATCCCCATTCTATCTTATGATGGGATACAAACCCCATGCCCTACCCACTGTCCTCCCAGAAACCACCCTTTCCACTGTCAATAAAAGACTGAAAGCCCTCACCTCTGCCCACAATGAAGCCCTTGCTACCCATGAACTAGCTAGACAAGTCATGGCCTTCCAAACCAAGAAAGTGTTCTCCCCCTTCCAAAAAGAGACAAGGTTTGGCTAGAAGCACAGAATTTAAGATGATCTATCGCCAATCCAAAGTTTGCACTGAAATGAGAAGGACCTTTTACCATTGTCAAGGTCCTATCCCCAATCTCTTACCAACTCCAACTACCCCAAACTTGGAAAATCCACCCCATATTCCATGCTTCCCTTTTATTGCCCTATCGTGAAAATGACGTACATGGTCTGAATTTCCCTGCACCACCACCTGACTTTATTACTGGAGAAGAAGAATATGAAATCAAGAAAATTCTATGCCACAGGGAAATTCCGTCCCATCAGTCTTTCCTGATCTGATGGAAAGAATACACAGCTGAGAATGACTCATGGGTTCCTGAGTGTGATCTGAAACATGCAAAGTCCACCCTCCTTGACTACAAAAACTGTCACCCTTCCATCTTTCAGAAGAATGCTTCATAAACGAAACTTTGAATTCCAACCCAGACTCCCCTTCTACAAATTCTTCTTTCTCTTTCACAACGACCTTCCACCATCCCATCCTCTTGAACATCAATACTTTTGCAACAAGAAATATGACAACTGTCCTTGGCACTATGAATTGTAATTCACCATGCCTATTATCTACTCTCACCAATCTACTACCCCAATCTCTTCTGTTTTCATTTCTATTACTATACCTTTGTGACAGACTTTCTTCTCATCCCCCTTCCCCGCACCTCTTGAATCCTGGAGCACCAAATCTTGGGGCTTCACCATTGATGATACCCCCCCTGCACCAACTGACAAACCCATCCAATTTGTTGACCTTCCCCTCTTGTTACAATCCTGGTTGATGCCTGGACAATTCATTTTTCACCCTACCTTTCCCATTCATTACGGAGGAAGAATGTAGAGACCTAGTGAGGAACCCTCCTCCCCAAGCTCCTCACATCAACCACCATTACCCTTCCACACTCCCTTAACACTTCACCTTTCTAACAGAACCTTATTGGAACCACTTCTGACACTTGTCGCTTATCACACTCACTTCATGAAACTATCCAGACTACTTCCCTTACTTCGGCAGTCACCTCTCTCTCACGCACTGCCCCACATCTAGACCACTCATACCACCTCACATCTAGACTACCTGCACTGCCTTACACAGCACACATCGCCCCACATAGCACACATAGCTTACCCACTGCCTTACGCAGCCTCCCAGCCTAGTATAAGTAGTCTACCATTTTCACTGGCATTCCTTGGCCAGTTCTACGCACTTGGATGTACTTCTCTCCTCTAGTACTTTCCTATGCAATATCTGGTCTCCCAAAGTACTTGTGTGTGACAATGCTTTGAGGTTCACGTCACACCAATGTCTGGAGCCACATATCAAGTGCTCTCAGTTCAAGAAGCACTAGAGAGAGCGGTTATATCCTCAGCGTTATTTGTTTCCAAGATTCGCTTCGTATGATCCCACAATGACAAATTAACAAATCTAACACCTCTCCACCTTCCACACCCAAGAAGTCCCCACTGCTGTGGCTTCGGACCTCATGGCCAGACAAATCACCAACCCTCAAATAACTATCTACTTTGAAAGCCATTTCGACATGGAATCTCCACTGTGGAACCTCCATCAGGCTTTTCTACAAAACCAACACCTCATGAACCTACTCTCCTTAGCATCATCCAATAAAAGCATTGCCTCTCACACTGGTATCCATTGACAAATCCAAACCAAAATCAAAGAAAACCTCCTCTTGACCCTTCATCAATTACAAATGCCTCTTGCTGTCTCTGAAATCAATCGCTACCACTGCCAACTAGGAGAAGTACACGCAAGACAGGAACAACAAACCAGTACACCTGTTCCTGTCTTTCCTCCTCTCTCTCCTGTCCCATCCACACCCTCTGCATCATTTGCTGAATTTTCTATCAAGGAACAATGAGCTGAGCAAATGGCCATTGCTGTTGCTCACTGACTTCTCCCACCTTGCTTCAGTATATTTGCAGCATGGCGAGAAGCTGAAGGTCGACAACCTCCTTCAAACCCCACTGACTGCCGCTTTCACTGCCAATGAGAAGGCCACTTCATGGCCAATTGCCCCGATTATCATTGCCGCCATTGCCAAGTCATCCAACCAGGACATGTCACCTCACAATGTCCCTGGCATCGTTGTTCTCCACAAAACTCTCTCTCCTCCACAATCAGTACTTCCTCTACCAATCCTATTCCTATTCCTCCTTCACACTTCTACATCCCTTGCATGATTTCTGCAAATGCCTTGGCCCCTCATCACCATTGTTGTACTTGGAGATATAGCAGATGTTACTCAAACTGCCCCCTTGTCCAATCTCATCAACGATCCTGATCTCCTTCCATCGAAGATCCCTCCTATGCTGACGAAGATCATGGAGATGACATGTGGGATGACATTGCTGTAGCCAACATCACAGGTTTACCGGGTGCAGACTATGATTTTTTGATTTCCTTCCTTATTTGTTCTCTTTGTAGCTTCGAATGTACTCTGGGGGTAATGTTACAATTCACCCCTATTCATTTTTCCTCTCATCATCTTGTTTACTTCTCCAGATGTTCTTATTGGACATCTTGTCATTCTGCTTACCTTCCTATGTGTTCTTATTGGACGTCTTGTCATTTTGCTTACCTTCCTATGTGTTCCTATTGGACATGTGTCTTGCCGTACAGCCCACTTGACATCATCTTTTCCTCTTTCATGTTATTTGCTGTGTATTACTAAACATTCCCTGGAATTCCTTTGCATTCCATTGCTTAGTAATTCCCTTTCTCTTTTCCTATATAAATCCTACAATACCAACAATGTACTTTATGCTTGACCTACCTGGAATAGCATCATACCTTGCATCGTTCCTTGATCCTTTGGATCCCTTGTTTTCCTTGAAGTCCTCGTCCTACTCTGAGTGGACGCTCCCTTGAAACCCTTGAAATCACCAACAATTGTCTTATCGTCGGAAGAATCCTTGAACCTTAGAACCATCTACAATGAATGTTTATCCTAGACAGAACCCTTGAACCAACCAGGTCTACGTTCACCTCTACCTGAGTTGAGTGTAACAGCAATGGGTATGAATGTGCCCATATTCATTGCATTCTCTGTATTGTTGTCAGTGATATCTAGCCTAAACATGCCCTAGGGCACATTTGTGGTATCAAGGGCAGATGTACTTCCCACAGAAGATTCAGACATGATTTGCCTTTCTGCATTGATGGCAGTGAAGACGTTTCTTAGGGGGGTGTGCTGGGATATTGGAGGTATCGACGTTGATGGAATCTTGGGAAGTGCCCATTCCATCCAGGGACACAGATCTGGCTTCTTGAAAGGAGTGGAGCATGGGGCAAAGGGTGTTTTCTAAGGTGTTTAGGGTTGCTTGGGGGAGTCTTGGAGGTAGCAAGCTCTCATGGTGAGTAAGAACTCCTCGTTGCATGTCCTCAGGGGCAAGAGTAGGGGAGCAGGTTGTGACTGGAGAGTCTTCCAAAATGCAGGAGGTAGTGGAGGCATGGGTGTCAATTTTGGGGGGCTCTGGAATGGAGAGTGGAGTGGGAAAGTATGTTCATTCTGGGAAGCATGGGGGTGGAACTTGGAGGACAGGGGAAGGGGTCCTTTCCATAGACACAGTGGTGTCGAGGTAAGGGTTGAATGGTATGGCACATGGGGCATCCCCTACATAGGTCCTATATTCATGGATGCTCATGATGTCAAAGAATGGCTCCATGATGGGTCAGAGCAAATTCTTGTCAATACAATCCACTAGGTGTCCAAACCCTTCCTCATAAAGGAGGTCCAGTATGAGAGAGCGGGCTTCATAAATGCCAGTCTGCATGGTGGATACAAATTGTTCCGGGGAGTCATGGGGAACAAGTTGGTGAGCAGCAAGACAAATGATTTGGTAAGTTCAGAAGAGAAAGGGGTGTCACTGAGGAGGAACTCATATGCACACTCGACATCCTCTATGACATTGACAAGCCAGAAAATGTTGCCACAACCTGGGTTGAAAAAGAAAAAACCCCAAAGCAGGGTTTTTAGACAAGAGGAAAGGGTTGACACTCTCCCATCCTGAAGTAATAGCACCAGTATTCTTGTCTGATCCAAACAGTGAATCTATGTGAATCCCCATTTCACTGTTTGAACAAGAAAATGACCAAATCATTGACACATTTGCCCTTGTAGACTGCAGAGCAAGCAGAGACTTCATAGATCACGATCTAGTGAAGAAGAAAGGATACAAACAAACCTGATTGGACAAACCCAAGAAGGCACAGAATGCTGATGGATCTCCAAACACTGAAGGAATAATCTGCCATAAAGTCACCCTGACAATCTGCATTAGAGATGTAAATGAGGAAAGGGACTTCCTCATCATCAAATGTGGAAAGGAAAACCTAATCCTTAAAATAACCTGGCTCCAAGAAACCAACCCCATGATAAATTGGACTATGGGAGAAGTGACTCTCCCAGACAAGCCCAAAACCCTTCAACATGACTCTTCCAAGGCAGTGTGCCAAAGATACCTCGTTTGATACTTGAAACTGGACCCAAATGAGAAGATAGCCAAAATGTGGAAAAAAAAGATCAACAAAAGGATATAAACCCTCGTCAGAAAAACCACACTTGCCATAGAACTCACAGTGAAAGAACCCCTCAAAGAAGAACCACTTCCACTGGAATACAAAGACTTTGCTGAGCAAGAAGGGGATGAACTACCATCTTCTCGACCATTCAATCATGGCATCGACCTTGACAGAACTTTCATACCCAAAGTGGCAAAGGTCTATCCCCCGAACCCTAAGGAAAAGGAACTTTGCAAAGATTTCATCGACAAACATCTGAAATCTGGGAAAATAATTCCATCCAAATCCCCACAAGCCTCCCCTTTCTTCTTTGTATCAAAGAAAGATGGATCAGTACAACCTTGCCAGGACTACTGGTACCTAAACTCCCACACTATTAAGAACACTTACCCACTCTCACTCATCTCCGACCTCATCGGCCAGCTCAAAGGATTGTCTATTTTTACCAAAATGGACATACAATGGGGATACAACAATGTCCTCATCAAACCCCAAGATAGATGGAAAGCAGTGTTCATAATCTCTATGGGACTCTTCGAGCCAACCATAATGGTTTTTGACATGTGCATGTTAACGCTGGACGTCAGAACGTAGCACAGTGAACACTCGAAATAGTTTGAAGACTTGTTATGGGTGAAGCAAAGAGGATAAGAGTCTCACTACCCAATGCACACACTTGGGGCTCATGGAAGTGCTAAATAACAATGCTGGATTGCATAGAACTAGCTGGGGAAATACAGGCAAGGCCAGGTAACTACTTATATGGTGTATGGTACTGTGCAATCGAGTGTGCACAGCTGAGGCTTTGTAACTGCATACTGTGTAAGGCTGGGTGTGCAGTATGGGCTATGTCAGGATGAGTAAGGGAATATGAGTCATCATATAAGGAGAATGATAACGAGGAGAGATTGGTCCATTATGTAAGGAAAGGTAAAGCATGACTCAACAAGTAGAGTGTGACTTAACAAACAAAGCAAAAAGGTAAGGGGAACTAACAAGGAGAAGAAGATAAGTTTCTGGCAAAGTGATGAGGAGAAATGAGGAGTCCATAGATGTAAGGGAAAGATGGGTTATAAGGGAAAATCGTAACAGTGCAACTCCCCAGCCATATTCCAGGTCCTCATGAACCACACCTTTGCAAATCTTATAGCAAAGGGATGGTTAATCATTTACATGGATTACATTCTCATTCACTCCAGTGACCCAATCATACACCAAGAATGAACTCATTGAGTCCTCCAACAACTCTGAGAACATCAGCTATCACTAAAGCTAAAAAGTGCTTCTTCGACAAAGAAGAGGTGGAATACCTTGGAATGATCATCCAAGCGGACTGGATTCAGATGGATCCAGTAAAACTGCAGGCCATCCATGAATGGCAACCCCCCAAATCAGTAAAAGCAGTCTGATCATTCATTGGATTCTGCAACTTGTTTATCCCAAACTTCTCCACTAAGGCAGGGCCCCTACACAACTTAACCAAGAAAGGAGCCAAATGGGAATGGACTCAGAAATGCGACAACACCTTCTGAACCATCAAAGAAATATTCACCCAAAAGCCTGTTTTCCAAATGCCAGATGTCACAAAACCCTTTAGCATTATGATAGATGCCTCCCTAATGGCCATTGGAGCTGTCCTCATGCAGAATGATAGCAATGGTGACTTACATCCCTACACATACCTCTTGAAAACCCTTTCCCTTGCAGAACGGAACTATGACATCTATGATCAAGGACTCCTCATAGTAATCTGTGCCCTAGAAGAATGGAAATATTACCTACAGGGAACAGGACTCCCAGTAATGGTCATTACCAACCACAAAAACCTCGCCTATTTTAAAGAACCACAAAAACTGTCTAGACGGCAGGCACGATGGATGTTATTCTTTCAGGACTTTGATCTCTCCTTTTCCCTTATACCAGGAACACAGATGGGGCCAGCAGATGCATTGTCTCAATGAGACATCATTGACACCTCCCAGGATAACCAGGAAGTCACCCTTCTACCTGATGACATTTTTGTTAATGCTGGGTGTCAGAACATAGCACAGTGAACACTCGAAGTAGTTTGGAGACTTGTTGTAGGTGAAGCAAAGAGAATAAAAGTCTCACTACCCAATGTGCACACTTGGGGCTCATGGATGTGCTAAGTAACAACATTGAATTGCATAGAACTAACTAGGGAATACAGGTGGAGTCTGGTAGCTACTTATATGAATGTATGATACTGTGCGATCCTGTGTGTGCAGTAGAGGCTCTGTAACAGTGTACTGCGTGAGGCTATGTGCGCAGCAAGGGCTATGTCAGGGTGAGTAATGGAACATGAGTCATCATATAAGGAGAATGATGACGAGGAGAGATTCAGTCCGTTATGTAAGAAAAGGTAAAGTGTGACTCAACAAGTAAAGCGAGAAATGTGAAGGGAATTAGTAAGGGAAAGAGGATGAGTTTCTGGCAAAAAGACAAGGAGTGATGACTAGCCCATACACATAGGGAAAAGACCAATCATAAGGAAAGATCGTAACATTACCCCCTTAGTAGCATTGAAGCACCTGCTCAATGATCTGGCCCCTTGGTATCTCCCTCATTGGCCTTGTAGTTGGTGAAGTCGAGGTTGCCATCGAGAAAGCTGTCATCACGGTTGAGCCCATTGTAAACTGGGCAATTGGCACGAATGTTTCCATATTCATCACATTCCCCACACTGCCTTCGTGGGCATCTAGCCTGAACGTGTCCTGGGGTGTGTTTATGGCACCAGGGGCAGGTGTACTTCCCACAAAAGACGTGGAGATGGTCCAGTTTTCTGCATTGATGGCAGCGGAGTCGTTTCTTGGGGGGACATGCAGGGATGTGGGAAGTATCGACATTGATTGGGTCTCGAGAGGTGCCTGCTCCATCCAGGGAAACAGATCTAGCTCCTCGAAAGGAATGGAGGAAAGGGCAAAGGGTGTCGCCTAGCGTATTCATGGTTGTCTGCAAGAGCCTGGGTGGTAACAGGCTCTCATGGTGAGTATGAGCTCTTCATTGCATGTCCTCAGGGGCAGGAGTGGGCGAGTGGGTAGTGATTGAAGACTGGTCTGAAACGTTGGAGGGAGTAGGAGCATGAGTGTCGATCTTGGGGGACTCTGGAATGGAGATTGGTGTGGGAAAATATGTCCACTCTGGAGAACAAGAAGGTGGGACCTGGAGAACAGGAGAAGGGGTCCACTTCACAGTTACTTGTGTGTCTAGATGAGGATCAAAGGGTATTGCGCAGGGGGCATCTCCCACATAGACCCTGTATTCGTGAATACTCATGATCTCAAAGAACGGCTCCACAATGGGTCAGAGCAGGTTCTCATCGATGTGATCTATGAGGTGTCCAAATCCTTCCTCATAGAGGAGGTCAAGGGTGAGGGATCGTGCTTCATTTACTCCTGTTTGCATGGTGGACACAAAATGTTCGGGGGAGTCATGAGGGATTAGTTGGTGGGCAGCGAGTAGAACAACCTGGTAGGTGTGGAAGAGGGTGCATAAATCTTTGGTCTTCTTATCATAGTTGTACCGCAAATCTAGTTCCATACGCAGGGTGAGGGCAGGCGTGGTCAAGACCGAGGCGAAGAGGATTCTTCGTAAATGAGGGGGGAAATGATTCGAGCAGACATAGTAGGGGTAAGGAAGTTCAAGGTGATTCTTTTGGGTCATGAGGGATTTGTAGGTGCCCCTGGCCATAATGCAGTTGCAGTGGGTGTTTGGAGAGGAGGATTGTTGGGTCATGATTCATAGTGCCAGGGGCAGCCGCTGTATAGTCTATTGCAAAAATATTGATGTTCTAGGGGATGAGACAGAGGGAGGTCATTGTGATAGAGGAAGAAAAACTTGTAGAAGGGAAAACCAGGTTGGAATTCAATTCAAAGTTTCTCTTTCAGAGCATTTACTGGGGAAAGTCTCTCGGTCGAGTGGACTTATATTCGTCCAGGAGTGTTTGTGCATATTGGAGGTTCCCTTCTGGTTCCCAAGTGTTTTCTGCTGCAAAGTATCCTTTCCAGGATACTAGATACTGTCTTCTTCCTCGTGTTCCATGATGTGAAAGAATGAAGTCAATTTCATATTCTTCTTCTCCACTGATCAGCTTGGGCAGTGGATCTGAGAAGTTGGGGCTGTGCTCTGCAGTTTCTCGGTAGGGGGATAGGAGTGAGGCATGGAAGACATCATGTATTTTCCAGGTGGATGGTAGTTTGAGGCAATACGATACAGGAGAGATAACCTGTGTGATTTCAAATGATCCTTCTCGTTTGGAGGATAGTTTTCTTGATAGGTACCTCAGTTGAAGGTTTCTCCCTTCCAGCCAAACCTTGTCACCAACTTTCCAGGGACAGAACTTTGATGAAGTTCATTCCCTCATGATCTGTTGGGTCTTTCCATGTGCTGCAAGGGCTTCCCGCTGGACTTCCTCCAGTTCCGATAGGCGTATCTCCAAGGCAGGGAGGAACGTCTTTCCAATTGGAGGATAGGAGCAGGGTTCATATCCCAAGATGAGGGAGAAAGGGGATTTCAGGGTGGAGGAATGAATGGCAGAATTGTGGGAGAATTCTGCCATGGTGAGTAGTTCTGCTCACTGTTCTGGGTGTCTGTCACAGAACATGCACAAATAGGTCTTGAGTTCTTGGTTTACCCA
>JBBPLF010001168.1:0-11246 GCA_038089615.1 Aureoboletus auriporus
CTCCGTTCCACTTACCAATCTCTTAGTAAACTCCGTTACTAATCCGTCTCCGTCCTCCGTATATAAACCCGTAGTTTGTCCTCTTTGTACTTTAGTCGAATATCGAATTGAGTTACCTCTCAATCAACTCCTCATCAATCCTCTGACTCAACTCCGAGTCTCTCCTGATCCTTTCTCTTTGAATCACCCTCCAGTACTTAGATCCTTCACGGTTCTTCGTACAACTCCGACCTCCGCAAATTTGGGACACGCGGATTCAGTAAGGGTGCAGCACATAAGCTGAAGCCAAGTCCCGTCTGACTGCATCGTTCTGGAGTTCATTCCAGAGCATCGGACCAGTCTCTAACACAATGAGTAACAGTTTTAAATTACATATATCTCCATGGTTTCTGATCTGATTTACATAATTCATTGACCATTACATAGCCATGAGTAAATGCTTCCATTCATATGCCAACAACTTGTTGATATATGTTTGTGTTCCATAGTTATTTAACAAACAATGAAAATGTACCAAACATTGGGACAATTTTGTGAGTCACTGTATGTGTTCCTATCAGACACATGTCTTGCTGTACAGCCCGCTTGACATCATTATTTCCTCTTTTGGTTTACTTGCTGTGTATTACTAAACATTCTTTGGAATTCCTTCGCATTTTATTGCTTAGTAATTTCTCTTTCCTTTCCCTATATAAACCCTATGATACCTACAATGTACCTTACGCTTGACCTACCTGGAACAGCATTATACCTTCCATCATCTCTGATCTCTTTGATCCCTTGTTCTCCCTAAAGTCCTCATCCTACTCTGAGTGGATGCTCTCTTGAAACCCTTGAAATCACCAATGATTGTCTTATCATTGGAAGAAACCCTTGAACCCTTGAACCATCTATGATGAACATTTGTCTTAGACAGAACCTTTGAACTGACCAGGTCTATAATAGCCTCTACCCAAGTTGAGTGTAATAAAAGGTCAAGTGTGCTCTAAACAGGCTACCATCATAGTAAGCCTTTTATCATCATTTACCACCATTGTCCCTCAACAGACCCTTGTTGGGGTCACCACCAAACTCCAGCTCAAAAAACTACTTCTGAGCCCAAACCTGATCCTTCCCTCACTGACCTTGAGGAAGAACTTGACCTTGACACCACCCTTCTTACTGAAGAAGAACAAAGGGAAGATCTTGACTTAGCTCACACCTTGTCTGCCACCTTGAATATTCCACAAGCACTCACACCACTATCACCTACTCTAGTTGCCCCTTGAACCAATCTCTTTGCCTTACCTATGTCTCCAACCATGTTCACCACCTCCACCATGAAACACACAGAACTCCATATCAGAGCACTGTCATATCCTGGATTTCATCCAAGTTCAACTCCAGTCACTGTGATGCAACTCCGGTTATCCTGTGACAACTCTGGCACAATCTCACGTACTCAGATATCTCTGTTCTCCAGACCTCTTAATTTATACTTCTATACTCTTCCGTCTGTCATTCTGACCCTTGTGCATTCTTGCCTACTTTGTTATCTCAGTTCCCCAGACTTCCATACTTCATATTCTTGCCTCGTCACTCCCCGTTTCACTCCTGACATTTGTTCCATCTCCATCGGTCACTACTGACATCTCCATCTCCATCGGTCACTACTGACATCTCCATCTCCATCGGTCACTACTTACTTCCGTCTCCATTGGATACCCTACTTACATCTCTGTCCCCGTCGTTCACCCTGAAACACCTCCACCCTCCATATATAAGTTCCTCTGTACTGTAGTTGCAACTCCAGTAAAATATCGAATTGAATATTGATCTGAATAAACCCACCTTCCTCTCCTTGCTCCGACTGACCTCCCTCTTTGTCTCATCCTCTGTTACACTTGAACCCCGGTGGTTCTTGTGACCTCCGACCTCTGACCTCCGAACAAATTTGGGACCCCCGGGTTCAGTAAGGGCACAGCACATACACTGAAGCCAAGTCCTGCTGAGACCCCACTCCAACTTCACTGGAGTTATGTCCGTTTCCTACAGTTCTAACAAGCACCAGAATCCTTCAATGGAAACCCTGCCAAAGCTATGACTTGGCTTGACACCATAGTATTCTATCTCATCGTCAATGAGAAAGTCTATGACTCTGAAGCCAAACGAGTTGCCTTCACCCTATCCTACATGACAAAAGGAACTGCTGCTACTTGGGCAGCCACCTTTTGTCAAAAAGCCTTAAGCAAAACACCTCCAGATCTAGGCACCTTCACTGACTTCTGTTAATGCTGGGCGTCGGAACATAGCACAGCGAACACTTGAAGTAGTTCAAAGACTTGTTTGTGGGCAAAGCAAAGAGAATAGAGGTCTCACTACCCAATGTGCACACTTGGGGCTCATGGAAGTGCTATGTAACAATGCTGGATTGTGTAGAACTAGCTGGGGAAATACAGGCAGAGATGAGTGGCTACTTATACTAACTAGGTGCTGTGCAGGCTAGTGCACGCAGTAGAGGCTATGTCAGCTGTGTACTGCGTAAGGCTGGGTCTGCAGCACTATGGCTATGTGAATGGTGAATAATGGAACATGGGATATTGCATAAGGAGAGCAATGCCAAGGAGGAAGTAGTCCGATATGTAAGAAGCTGTGGTTCCGGTCAAAGGTGAAAGGTTTAGACAAAGAAATAAAGTGTAAACATGGTTCTGAAGGGTTCTGAAGAGTTCCCTGTGGTTCCGGTTAAAGATGAGGAGTTATGGTTGTGGTTTTGAGGGATTCCAGTTTGGAACCAGGAAAACTAGTGAGGAAAGAAAGATAAGTGTCTTGCAAAGACATGAGGAGAGATAAAACATAGGGAAAAAACAGATCTTAAGGGAAAACTGTAACAACTTCTGTTCCAAATTCAAGACAGCCTTCAAAAAGAAGGACACCACCAAGAAAGCCATCACCTGGCTCACCACCTATTGAATGCCTGACAACAGCGACCTCTCCGAATACATTGCCATGTTCCAGAACAACATTATTGTCTCTGGGATCTTTGATGACAGTGTCTTAAGGTCATTCTTCGGAGCAGGACTCCCCATTTCCATGTCTGAGAAGATCAGTGAATCAAGCAAAGATACCAAGACCATTGACAACTGGTACAAATGAGTACAAGAAGTCCAAACCAGGAAAGACATCGCCAAGACCTTTGCCCAACAACACCGCAGCAAGGCTACCACTCAAACCTACACCCCTTTGTCCTCCAAAGCTCAGACCAAACCTCATGACCCTGACACCATGGACGTTGATGCCATTCGAGTCTCTAAGCTCACCCCAGAAGAATGCAAATGATGCAGAGATAAAGGACACTGCTTCCATTGCAGAAAACCTGGACACATATGTAAGTGGGAAATGTCTCCTCATTTTGCCAAGAAGGAACCTATGGTCAAGAAAACCACCCAAGAGGATGAAATTCCTAATCTCATGGATATCAATGATGATGAAGAAACTGTCCGAAGGGTAGCTACATATTACCCCTTTGGATTTTTGAAAAGGGGAACTTGATTGATGCAAGTTTTCCCTACCCTTAGATGCGACACTGTACATGTACAATCTTTGACCAAATCTATGCAAATCCCTGTTCAAATTGTCATTCCATTGCATATCCTTGAAACCATTGAAACCCATGCCTTGGTTGATAGTGGAGCTGACATCTCCTGTATTGACTGACAGTTTGTACAAAAACACAGACTACCTACCACCAAACTCGAAAAACCCATTTGGGTATGAAATGCTGATTCATCTTTCAACAACAATGGAGAAATTCGGTATACTTGTGATCTTATCCTCATCATCAAAGGAATCACCCAGTGAACCACCTTCCATGTCATGTCTTGTGGACGTGATAACCTTATACTTGGACTCCCCTGGCTCAAGAAGACCAACCTGAAGGTCAATTAGGCAAGATGAACTCTCTCTCTCGACAAATCCCTCGACAAATCCAAAGATCTCTTCCACTCCCACATGGAAGACACCAAATGACATGATGCCTTCTACAAGAGAACATCCCCACCTCCACTGAAACATGCCCATGTTAATACTGCCACAGAAGATCACCTCTTTTCCTACCTGAACCACAAAACTGAATCTCAGTACATTCGACAAGCTTTTGACAACAGAACCATCCATTGCATTGTTCGATGTGGATCTTGTTTCATTCCCCAAGGATTGCCAATCATCGCCAAGCTAACCATTGCCATTGAACTTGCTATGACTGCTGAGAAAAACAAATCCAAGGCTACCCTTCCCCCTGAATACCAACACTTCACTTCTGTCTTCTCAAAGGAGGCCACTGACCATGTACCCCCCTCTCATCCCTATAACCATGAAATCAACACTAAAGAAACCTTCCTTGATGAACACCTTGCCTTTGGAAAGATCCATCCATCCAACTCTCCCCAAGCCTCCCCCTTCTTCTTTGTCAAAAAGAAAGATGGCGGTCTTCGCCCCTACCAAGACTATCAATACCTCAATGAACACACCATTCATGATGCATATCCCCTTCCCCTTATCTCCAACCTCATCAACAAACTCCAAGAAGCCAAGGCCTTTACCAAGTTCGACGTTCAATGGGGGTATATCAATGTCCGCATCAAAGATGGACATCAATGGAAAGCCGCTTTCATTACCCACAAAGGGCTCTTTGAACCCACCATTATGTTCTTTGGCCTCAACAACTCCCCTGCCACATTCCAATGATTTATGAATGACTCCTTTAGAGACATGATTTCTGAAGGATGGCTCGTCATCTATATGGACGACCTTCTTATCTTTTCCCCTGATGATGACATACACACAGAACATACCCAGTGCATCCTTTAATGAATGAAGGAACTTGACCTTCACCTGAAATTAGAAAAATGTACATTCACCGCCACTGAAGTTGAATATCTTGGCATGATTGTCAAACCAGGACAACTAGCTATGAACCCCATTAAACTAGATGGCATTGCCAAATGGCCCACACCAACCAAAGTTAAAGAAGTCCACTCCTTCCTGGGATTTGCCAATTTCTATCGATGATTCATTCCTGACTACTCCACAATCACATGACCTCTCATTGACCTTACTAAAAAGGACCTCACCTGGAACTGGACCCTTTCTCGCCAACTGAGCTTTGACAAACTTAAAGAACTCTTCTTGTTGAAACCCGTTCATCACCTACCTGATCTCTCCTCCCCTTTTGCCATTGCCACTGATGCCTCAAAATTTGCTTCCGGTGCCATCCTTCTCCAAACTAATTCAAATGGAGACTGGCATCCTTGCTCTTACCTTTCGCAATCATTCTCACCAGCTGAGCATAATTACAACATCTATGATAGAGAACTCCTCACCATCATCCATGCCTTGAAATCCTGGCGACACTATCTCCATGGATCCCCTTTCCCCATCCAGGTTTTCACTGACCACAAAAACTTGACCTACTTCTGCCAACCACAAACCCTCAATTGTCAACAAGCCCGCTGGCTTCTTGACCTTGCTGACTTTGACCTCAAAATGATCCATGTCCCAGGAAAACTATTTGCCGGCCCTGACGCCCTCTCTTGCCATCCTGATCTCATCCTGGACACCTTCTCCAAGAATGAAGCATCCACCCTCCTTCCCCCCTCCCTCTTTGTCCACCTCATCGACGTTGCTCTCTCTGAATGTATCAAATCCTCCTCCACATCTGACCCCCTCATTGTCCAAGCCCTCCAATCCATGGCTGACAAACTACCCCCTGCCTTCCACTCCCACCTCTCTAATTGGCAATCCCTTGACAGCATCCTCACCTTCAAAGGTCATATTTATGTTCCCCACGATGACTCTCTCCACTGTTCCATCCTCACCCATTGCCATGACCACGAATCCTCTGGTCACCCTGGTTTCCTCAAAACCTGTCAACTTGTCTTTGTTGAATTTTGGTGGCCTGGCCTTGCCTCATATGTCTGCAAATACATGGAGGGTTGTGCTGTTTGCCAACAGAACAAGGCGAACATCCATCCTACATGTCCCCCCCTACTTCCCATCCCATCCTCTGCCTCTCACCCCTTCCAGCAAATCTTCTGCAATCTGATTGTGGATCTTCTGCCTTCTGCTGGCTTCAACTGTCTCTTGGTTGTGGTCGACCATGGGCTTACTAAGGGGGTGATTCTTTGCCTCACAAAGACAACCATCATTGCTGAAGGAATTGCCACTCTATTTTTCCACAAAGTCTACAAATGATTTGGCTTATATGACAAAATCATCTTCAATCATGGTCCCCAGTTCACTTTGTCCTTCGCAAAAGAATTCAGGAAGCTCCTTGGTTACAACCTATCCTTTTCCACCACTTATCACCCACAATCTGATGGCGAAACGGAATGGGTAAACCAAGAGATTGAAACATATCTCCACATCTTCTGTGGAAACAACCCCACCTCATGGTCTGACTCTATCTCCCACACCGAATTCACCCACAATCACTGCCCTCGCTCTGTCACCCGACTATCCCCATTCTACCTCATGATGGGATATGAACCCTGCACTCTACATACTGTCCTCCCAGAAACCACCCTTCCTGCTGTCAAAGAAAGACTGAAAATCCTCATTTCTGCCCGCAATGAAGCTCTTGCTGCCCATGAACCAGCAAGACAAGTCATGGGCTTCCGAATCAAGAAAATATTCTCCCCCTTTCAAAAAGGAGACAAGGTTTGGCTAGAAGCACGGAACTTAAAGTGGTCTATCGCCAACCCAAAATTTGCACCTAAGCGAGAAGGACCTTTTATCATTGTCAAGGTTCTATCCCTAATCACCTACCAACACCAACTACCCCAAACTTGGAAAATTCACCCCATATTCCATGCCTCCCTCTTATTGCCCTATCGTGAAAATGACGTACATGGCCTGAACTTTCTGACACCACCACCTGACCTTATTGCTGGCAAAGAGGAATACAAAATTGAGAAGATTCTATGCCACAAAGGAACTCTGTCCCATCGGTCCTTCCTGATCTGATGGAAAGGATACACAGCCAAGGATGACTCATGGGTTCCTGAGCACAACCTGAAACATGCAAAGTTCGCTCTCCTCGACTACAAAAACTGTCATCCTTCCATCTTCCAGAAAAATGCTCCATAAACGAAACTTTGAATTCCAACCTGGTCTCCCTTTCTACAAGTTCTTCTTCCTTTATCGCAATGACCTTCCTCCATCCCACCCTCTAGAACACCAATACTTCTGCAACAGAAAATACAACAACTGCCCCTGGCACTACGAATCGTGATCCATCATGAAAAACCCACCTACTACCACCATGTCTGTCATCTACTCTTGTCGCTCCACTCCTACCCCTTCCGTCTCTGTTTTCTCTATTACTATACCTTTATCTGATAGACTTTCTTCTCACCCTTCTTCACCCACACCCCTAGAACCCTGGAACACTGAGTTTTGGGGCCTGCTTGCAAACCTACTCTCTTTAGCATTGTCCAATGAAAGCATTGCCTCTTGTATTGGCATCCTTCACCAAATACAAGTCCAAACTGAAGGAAACCTCCTCTTCACTCTTTATCAGCTGCAAATGCCTCTCACTATCTCAGAAATTGACTGCTACCACCGCCAATTAGGGGAAGCACAGGCAAGAACTGAACAATGAACTGGTATACCTGTCCCTGTTTTTCCTCCTCCCTCTCTGGTCCCCTCCACACCATCCACATCTTCTGCTGAGGTCACCCTTGAAGAGCAATGGGCCAAACAGATGGCCATTGCCATTGCTCACTGACCATTGCCCCTGGGATTTAATTTGTTTGCCACCTGGAGAGAAGCTGAAGGACGATGGCCACCTTCCAATATCACTGACCGGTGTTTCCACTGTCAATGTGAAGGTCATCATATGGCTAACTGCCCAGACTATTGTTGCCACCAATGCCGAGTCATCCAACCTGGACATGTCACCTCCTGATGCCCTTGGTGTTGTCACTCTCCCCTGAACAATATCTCCTCTACAACCAGCACTTCCTCTACTGACCCCATTCCCATTCCCCCTCTGCATTTCTATGTCCTTCATATGATATCTGTGAACACCTCTACTCCTTGCTGCCATCGCTGTATCTGGAGATGTAGTAGACAATATTCAGATTGTCTCCTCATCCGATCTTGACAAAGGTCCTAATCTCCCTCCCCTCCTCTGGAGGATATTTCTTATGCCGACAAAGATCATGGAGATGATGTTTGGGATGACACTGCCATAGTGAACATCACCGGCTTGCTGGGTGTGGACTATGATTTTTGATCTTTTCCTTTTTGATCTCTTTGCTGCTTCAAACATACTCCAGGGGTAATGTTACAATTCACCCCTATTCATTTTTCCCTTTGTCATATTGCTTACCTTTCCTTATGTCCACATCAGACATCTTGTCATCTTGATTACCTTTCTATGCATTCCTATCAGACACATGTCTTGCTGTACAGCCCACTTGACATCATCGTTTCCTCTTTCAGTTTACTTGCTGTATATTACTAAACGTTCTTTGGAATTCCTTCACATTCTGTTGCTTAGTAATTTCTCTTTCCTTTCCCTATATAAACCCTATGATACCTATGATGTACCTCATGCTTGACCTACCTGGAATAGCATTATACCTTGCATCATCTCTGATCTCTTTGATCCCTTGTCCTCCCTGAAGTCCTCATCCTACTTTGAGTGGATGCTCCTTTGAACCATCTATGATGAACGTTCGTCTTAGACAAAATCTTTGAACTGACCATGTCTATGATCACCTCTACCTGAGTTGAGCATGACACCACAGCACTAATATTCAAAGGAACAAGTGTAAAATGTGGTTCCAAAGGGTTCTGAGTGGTTCCCTGCGGTTTTGATTGAAGGTAGAAACAGTAAACATGGTTTCAAAGGATTCCTAGAGGTCTCTTGTGGTTCCAGTCAAAGGTGAAAGTATTAGATGTGGTTCTGAAGGATTTTGGAATAAATGTGGAAGAGTTTAGAAAGGTGAAGATGATGAGTGTCTAGCAAAGACATGAGGAGAGACAATGAGTCTGTAAACATAGGGAAAAGACAGGTTATAAGGGAAAACTGTAACATTACCCCCTTCATAATGCTGAAGCACCTGCTCAGCGATCTGGTCCATTTGATATCTCCCTTGTTGACCTCATAATTGGTGAAATCAAGGTCCTCATTGAGAAAACTGTCATCTTGGTTGAGCCTGTTATAAACTGGGCAATTGGTATGAATGTGTCCATATTCATTGCATTCTCCATATTGTCATCAACAACACTTGGCCTGGATGTGTCCTGGGGCTCATTTGTGGCATCAGGGGCAGACATATTTTCCACAGAAGATCCAGACATGATCTGCCTTTTCACATTGGTGACAGTGAAGGTGTTTTTTTGTGGGGTGTGCTGAGTAATCTGGGATGTCAGAGGTATCAACATTGATGGGATCACATGAGGATCCTTCTCTGTTCAAAAATGCAGTCCTAGTTTCTCAAAAGGAATTGAGTATGGGGTGAAAGATGTTTCTGAGTGTGTTCAGGGTTGTTTGGAGGAGTCTTGGAGGTAGCACTGTCTCATGGTGAGCAAGAGCTTTGTGCTGCATGTCCTCAGAGGCAGGAGTGGGGGAATGGGTGACGATTGGAGAGTCTTCTGAAATGTTAGAGGTAGTGGGGGCACGGGTGTCAATCTTGGGCCATTGCATTGGGGTCTCTAGGGGGTCTTCCTTTGTTCTGGAAGTCTTCTTCATTCCTTCTGGAAGTCTTCTATCCTTTTGTTTTGGGCATGGAACACTTCCAAAAGTCGGATCTATTCCAAGAGTTTGTCAGGGAGTGGGTTGATAGAGAGGATTTTGGTGAAGATATCCAGATCCAGTCCTTTCATGATGTAGTTCACCTTGGTTAATTCATTGTCTATTCCTGCTATGACCTCTGTGGCCTGGAAGGCAGTGATGTAATTGGTGTATCCGGCATCATCCTTCCCTTGTTGCTTCAGTTTGTCTAACTGTTCTTTTGCCTGGTTTTTGTAGTTGAAGGGGAAGAATGTCTTTTCAAATGTGTCCATGAGGTTTGCAAATGAATAGTTCTTTAAAGTGGAGTTTGCGAGTTGGACATAGATTGATTTGGAAAAGGTGATTCCTCTATCCTTGCTCATCTTAGCAAAAGCAGTCAGGACCTTGGCATTCTCGTTGTAGAACTTTTTGTTCATATTGAAGTAGGCTGTCATGGCCATCTTCCATCTTATTGCATCCTTCGGATTCCCAGAAAAGTCTGTGGGGAGCCCAGCTTTAAGTTTGACATCTTTGTCTGCAGAGTTGGACATTTCAAAGTTTGGATCTTTGGGTGGTAGGGGAGATCGTTGGATAGGTTGGATAGGTGGTGCATCTTGGATCCTCCAGTTCTCAGTAGGGATTGGTGCTGAAAGAGCAAAGAGTGCAAAGAGTGTTGGAGTATTGTCTGAGGTATCAGAAGGAGGACATATGGTCTGTCCTTGTTGTGATCCTTGTCCTGAAATGGTGGGCAGGTCTTTCTGTCAGGTGACAGAGATGGGGTTGAAGAGTTAGTTCTTTTCTAATGTTGGGTGTCAGAACATAGCACAGCATGTACTTGAAGTAGCATGAAAACTTGTTGTGGGCAAAGCAATAGAGTATTCTCACTACCCAATGCACACACTTGGGATTTGTGGAAATGCTAAGTAACAATGCTGGATTGCATAGAACTAGCTGGGGAATACAGGAGATACTGTGTAGCTATTTATACTATTGAAGTACTGTGCATTCCAGTGTGCACAGTAACAGCAATGTTGCTACATGCTGTGCAAGGCTGGGTTGTGTTAACGCTGGGTGTTGGAATGTAGCACAGCGAACACTTGAAGTAGTTCAAAGACTTGTTGTGGGCAAAGCAAAGAGAGTAGAGGTCTCACTACCCAATGCGCACATTTGGGGCTCATGGATGTGCTAAGTAACAACGCTGGATTGCATAGAACTAGCTGGGGAATACAGGCGAAGTTTGGTAGCTACTTATACTAAATCAGATACTGCGCAATCTGGTGTGTGCAGTAGAGGCTATGTGACTGCATACTGCATAAGGCTATGTACGCAGTAGGGGCTATGTTTGGATGAGTAAGGGAACATGAGTCATCATATAAGGAGAATGATGATGAGGAGAGGTTTGGTCCATTATGTAAGAAAAGGTAAAGCATGACTCAACAAGTGGAGTGAGAAGGTGAAATAACCTAGTGAGGAGAAGAAGATAGGTGTC
>JBBPLF010001169.1:0-11234 GCA_038089615.1 Aureoboletus auriporus
CACCGGAATTGCTCAACTATTCTTCACTAATGTCTTCCGACACTACGGACTCCACAACCATTGCATTTCCAACAGAGGACCTCAATTTGAATCTGCATTTGCACGAGAACTGGCCAAACTCCTAAAATACAATCTAAAACTCTCCTCAGCATATCATCCCCAAACCGATGGTGAAACGGAATGAATGAACCAAGAACTCGAAACCTATTTGTGCATATTCTGTGACGGACATCCAGAACAATGGGCGAAACTACTCATCATGGTGGAATTCTCCCACAATTCTGCTGTTCACTCCTCCACCCTGAAATCCCCTTTCTTCCTCATCCTGAGATATGAACCCTGCTCCTATCCTTCAATTGGAAAGACGTTCCTCCCTGCCTTGGAAACACGCCTATCTGAACTAGAGGAAGCCCGACAGGAAGCCCTGGCTGCGCACGAAAAAACCCAATGGATCATGAAGGAATGAACCTCTTCCAGATTCCGCCCCTGGAAGGTTGGTGACAAGGTCTGGTTGGAAGGAAGAAACCTCCGACTGCGATACCTATCTAGGAAACTATCCCCTAAACGAGAAGGACCATTTGAAATCACACAGGTTATCTCCCCTGTGTCGTATCGCCTCAAACTACTGCCCACCTGGAAAATACATGATGTCTTCCATGCCTCTCTCCTATCCCCTTATTGAGAGACTGCAGAACACAGCTCCAACTTCTCAAATCCTTCACCCAAACTGATCAGCGGAGAAGAGGAATACGAAATAGATTCCATCCTCTCACACCAAGGAATACGAGGACGAAGGCAGTACCTAGTGTCCTGGAAAGGATACTCCGCAGCAGAAAACACTTGGGAACCGGAGGGAAACCTCCAACATGCACAAACACTCCTGGACGAATATAAGTCTGCTCAACCCAGGGACTTCCCCCAGTAAATGCTTCAGAAGAGAAACTTTGAATTCCAACCAGGCCTCCCTTTCTACAAGTTCTTCTTCCTTTATCGCAATGACCTCCCTCCGTCTCATCCCCTTGAACACCAATACTTCTGCAATAGACTATACAACGGCTGCCCCTGGCACTACGAATCATGACCCAACAACATTCCTCCTCTTCGAACACCCATCGTAATTGCATCATGGCTAGAGGGACCTACGAATCCCTCATGGCCCAGAAAAACCTAGAACTACCCTATCCATATTATGTCTGCTCTAACTGTCTTCCCCCTTGTCTACGAAGAATCCTCTTCACCTCCATGTTAACCATGCCAGCCCTCACCGTACGAATGGAACTAGACCTACGATATAACTACAACAAGAAAACCAAAGATCTATGCAACCTCTTCCGCACCTACCAAATCATACACCTCGCTGCCCAGCAGCTTGTCCCCCATGACTCCCTTGAACAATTTGTAGCCACTATGCAAACCAGAGTAGACGAAGCATGCTCCCTCAAACTTGACCTCCTCTACGAAGAGGGATTCGGACACCTCATTGATTGCATCGATGAGAACCTGCTCCGACCCATTGTGGAGCCATTCTTTGATATCATGAACATCCACGAATACAGGACTTATGTCGGAGACGCCCCTTGCACCATTCCCTTCGATCCCCATCTCGATACACCAATATCCATCAAAAGAACCCCTTCCCCTGTCCTTCAGATCCCCCCCCCTCGTTCCCCCGAATGAACTTATTTTCCTGCTCCAATCACCATTCCGGAATCCCCAAAATTCGACACTCACACTCCCACTCCCTCTGACATTCCAGAAGAGTCTCCAATGGCAACCCATTCACCCACTCCTGCCCCTGAGGACATGCGATGAGGAGCTCTTGCTCGCCATGAGAGCCTGCTACCTCCAAGAGTCCCCCAAGCAACCTTAAACACTTTGGGAGACACTTTGCGCCCCCTCCTTCATTCCTTTCGAGGGGTTAGATCAGTCTCCCTGGATGGAGCAGGAACCTCTAAGGACCCCATCAATGTTGACACTTCCACCGTCCCTACACGCCCTCCTAAGAAGAAGCTCTGCTGCCACCAATGTGGAAAACCAAATCATGTCTGTGTCTTCTGTGGGAGGTACACTTGCCCCTGGTGCCACAAACATGCCCCAGGACATGTCCAGGCAAGGTGTCCTCGATGACGTTGCGGAGAATGTGACAAATATGGACACATTCGCACAAATTGCCCAGTTTACAATGGGCTCGACCGTGATGACGACTTTCTCGATGGGGACCTTGACTTCACCAACTACGAGGTCAATGAGGGCGATATCGACGGACCAGATCATTGAGCAGGTGCTTCAACATTACGAAGGGGGTAATGTTATGGTTTTCCCTTATAACCCCTCGTTTCCCTATGTCTATGGACTCATCGTTTCTCCCAGTGTCTTTACAAGACACTTATCTTCTTCTCCTTCTTAGGTTCTTCCACTTGTTGAGTCATGCCTTTTATTCCAGTTGAGTCACGCTTCTATTCCGGTAGAGTCACGCCTTTCCTTATTTGGACTATTACTCCTCGTCATCATTCTCTTTATATGATGACTCGTGTTCCCTTATCCATCCAAGTATAGCTTATACTGCGCACATCGCTTTACACAGTGTGCAGTCACATAGCCCATACTGCGCGCATAGGATTACGCAGTATCATACTTAGTATAAGTAGCTACCTACCTTCGTCTGTATCTCCTCAGCTAGTTCTACACAATTCAGCGTTGTTACTTAGCACATCCACGAGTCCCAAGTGTGCGCATTGGGTAGTGAGACATCCTTCTCTTTTGCTTAGCCCACAACAAGTCTCCAAACTACTTCAAGTGTTCGCTGTGCTATGTTCCAACGCCCAGCGTTAACAGATGCGTCGGTCATAACGGTGAAGGGTTTTGTGATATCCAGCATTTGGAGGACGGGTTTCTGGGTGAAGGTTTGCTTGATGGCTAAGAAGGCTTCCTTGCACTCTTTGGTCCACTCCCATTTTACTCCTTTCCTGGTTAAGTCATGTAGCGGTTTCGTCTTAGTGGAGAAGTTGGAGATGAACTTTTGATAAAAGTTGCAGAATCCGATGAATGATCAGACTGCTTTGACCAATTTTGGGGGTTGCCATTTGTCAATGGCTTTCAATTTGACTGGGTCCATCTGAATCTGGTCGGCCCAGATGATCATTCTGAAATATTCCACCTCCGCTTTGTCGAAGAAGCACTTCTTCAATTTCAGGGATAGTTTGTGTTCTCTGAGCCTCTGGAGGACTCAACGAGTTCGTTCTTGATGTACTATTGGGTCACTAGAATGGATAAGGATGTCATTCATGTAAATGATTAACCATCCCTTGGCGAGGAGATCCGCGAAGGTGTGGTTCATCAGGGCTTGGAATGTAGCTGGGGAGTTACACATGCCGAAAAACATTACAGTTGGTTCGAAGAGTCCCATAAGTGTTATAAACGCGGCCTTCCATCTATCCTGTGGTTTGATAAGGACATTGTTATATCCCCATCAGATATCCATTTTGGTAAAAATGGATGATCCCTTGAGTTGGTCAATGAGATTGGAGATAAGGGAAAATGGGTAGGTGTTTTTGATGGTATGGGAGTTGAGGTATTGATAGTCCTGACATGGACGTACGGATCCATCCTTCTTTGGTACGAAGAAGAAAGGGGATGCCTGTGGGGATTTGGATGGGACAATTTTCCTGGATTTCAGATGTTCATTGATGAAATCCTTACAGGCTTCCTTCTCTTTGGGGTTCAGAGGATATACTTTGGCCACCTTAGGTACAAAGGTTGAGTCGATGTCCACTCCATGGTCAAATGGTCGGGATGGTGGTAACTCATCTCCTTCTCATTCAGCAAAGACATCAGCAAAGTCCTTGTATTCCAGTGAAAGTGTTTCTTCTTTGGGTTTCTCCTGGGCTGCGAGTTCGGTGGCGAATGTGGTTTTTCTGATGAGGGTTTCTATCTTTCTGTCAATTCTTTTTCTCCACATCTTAGCTATCTTTTCATCTGGATCCAGTTCCAGATATCGGATGAGGTATCTTTGACATATCGCTCTTGGAGAGTCGTGTCGTGGGGTCTTTGGTTTGTCTGGGAGGACAACTTTTCCAGTGGTCCAGTTTATTGAGGGGTTGGTTTCTCAGAGCCATGTTATTCCAAGGATTAGGTTCTTTTTTCCGCAATCAATGACGAGGAATTCTCTCTTCTCATTTACTTCTCCGACTCGAACAGTCAGGACCACCTTGTGGCAAATGATTCCTCTGGAATTCAGGAATCCATCCACGTTTTGTGCCTTCTTTGGTTTGTCTAATCGGATTTGCTTGTATCCTTTCTTCTTCACTAGATCACGATCTATGAAGTCTCTGCTTGCTCCACAGTTGATGAGGGTGAATGTGTCGACAATTTGGTTATGTTCTTGTTCAAACAGTGAAATAGGAATGCACATGGATTCACTGTTTGGATCAGACAAGAATACTGGTGCTATTACTTCGGGATTGGAGAGCATCGATCCTTTCCTCCCGTCTAAAAATCCTTCTTGGGATTTCTTCTTCTTCAACCCGGGTTGTGGCAACGGTTTCTGGCTTGTCGATATCATAGAGGATGTCAAGTGTGCATACAAGTTCCTCCTCAGTAACACCCCTTTCTTTTAAGGTGTCCTAGTACTCTTCGAACTTGATCTTCCTGACCTGTTCTTTCCTAGTGGGGTTCCTCTGCGGGCGAGGAGGGGCCCAGTTGTTGCTCTTTCCTTGTCCCTCAGGACGTTTATCTCGGGAGTGATTCCTGGTGTGGCATCCTACCCGGTGGCATTTGAAACACTTGTTGTTCCTCATGTGTTCTGCCCTTTCTACCGGTGAAAGCTGAGTGGAGTTGATGTGAACAGCATCAATGTCCATAGCGTTAGGGTCTTTGGTAGGTTTTCCTTTGCTCTGAAAGTCCACTTTTCGTCCCTTTCACAGATCCTCAATCCTTTTGTTCTGAACGTGGAATACTCTGGCGAGCCTAAGCCATTCCGAGAGTTTGTCAGGGATGGGGTTGATGGAGAGGATCTTTGTGGAGATGTCAGGGTCCAGTCCTTTCATGAGGTAGTTTATCTTGGTTAATTCATCATCTATTCCCGCAATGGCCTCCGCAGCCTGGAAGGCAGTGATGTAGTTGGTGTATCCAGCATCACTCTTCCCTTGTTGTGTTAACTTGTCTAACTGGTTCCTGGCTTGGTTCTTGTAGTCAAAGGGGAAGAAGGTTTTCTCGAATAGTTCCATGAGCTTGGCGAAGGTGAGGTCCTTTATGGTGTTGTTGGCAAGCTGTACATAGATTGATTTGGAGAAGGTGCTTCCTTGACCCTTGCTCATTTTTGTGAGGGTGGTTAGGACCTTGGCATTCTCGTTGTAGAACTTTTGGTTCATATTGAAGTAGGCTCTCATGGCCATCTTCCAACGTATAGCATCTTTCGGATCATCAAAGAAATCTGCTGGTAGTCCGGCCTTGAGTTCAATGTCTTTGCTTCCGTGGTCCGACATTTCTATGTCAGAGTGAGGTTCTTCAGGTGGGGATGGTGGTTGTCTAGAGTGGGTTGGTGGAGCATCTTGGATTCTCCAGTCCTCAGTGATAGGTGCTGGGAGAGCAAAGAGTGCAGACGGTGTTTGAGTGTCGTCTGAGGATTCAGAAGGGGGATGTATGGTCCGTCCTCATTGTGATCCTTGTCCGGAAATGGTGGGTGTATCTTTCTGTCAGGAGACAAAGATGAGGTTGAAGAGCTAGTTCTTTTGTTAACGCTGGGCATCGGAATGTAGCACAACAAACACTCAAAGTAGTTCGAAGACTTGTTGTGGGTGAAGCAAAGAGGATAAGAGTCTCACTACCCAATGCGCACACTTGGGGCTTGTGGATGTGCTAAGTAACAATGCTGGATTGCGTAGAACTAGCTGGGGAATACATGTTAAGCCAAATAACTACTTATACTATCCATAGTGCTGCATGATCCTGTGTGTGCAGTAGGACTATGCCGCTGCATATTGCGGAAGGCAGAGTGCACAGTGCCTAAGCTATGTGGATGAGTAAGGGAGATACGAGTCATCACATAAATAGAGTGATGACAAAGAGGGGTTGGTCCATTATGTAATAAAATGTGGTTCTGAGGGATTCCAAAGGAATTCCTGTGGTTCTGGTTGAAGACAAAAGGGTTAGGCAAGGAAACATAATAGAACATGGTTCTGAAGGATTCCGAAGGAATTCCTGTGGTTCCAGTCGAAGATGAAAGAGGAGAGATAACGAGGCAAAGTAAGACATGGTTCCGAAGGATTAACTCAGAAAGGAAGACGAGTGTCTCACAAAGACACGAGAGGAAACGATGAGCCCATAGACATAGGGAAAAGACGGGTTATAGGGGAAAACCGTAACAGGTTTCCTTAAATGTTTGCACACATTTGGCTTTGCCGGCAACAATGGCAATATCGGTGGAGAGGTTGTTTATGTAAGCAGCATCAATTTGCAAAAGCCACTCGGGTTCTTTGTCGTCATCCTCATCATCGGGAAGTGTAAGATCATGTTTATTCTCACACGTGAATTCAAAGGTTTTGTTGCGCCAGTCAACGATTGGATTATGTTTGTGTAGCCAATTGTAACCTAAGAAGATCAGGTGTGTACTTAGGTGGGACATAGCCATGGCGATTTGTTCCTTGTGATCATTGATTTCAAGTTCAACAATCGCAAACTCTTTGATCAATCCTGCACTGTTAATAGTGCCATCCACATTGTAGACCGGAATTGGACGTGGGAGTTCATACATCTTTAATCCATTTTCTTTCGCGAAGCATTCATCAATTGTTGTTCCAGTGCATCCTAAATCCAACAGAGCAAGAACGTCAAAGGTCTCACCTGAAGATGTCAAGACATTTGTGGAAACTTCAAATGCATTGGATGATCTTTTTCATTGCACAAATTTTGGTTTTTGTTGAAGCTTGCGGAGTGCAAACTGAGCTTCCAAAGAGGTCATTTCTTTTAGTTGTTTTATTAATTTTGTTGAAACCTCTTCAACCCTTGATTCGTGTATGAATGACCTAAGATGCTTGATGGCATGATCAGGTTCTTTTTGATCAATTGTTTGTTTAATCCACTGGGTGGACCAGGGATCAACAGTGTTGGTCCATCAACCTGTAATCGACTTATCCTTTTTGGGGATCACCGTAGGTTTCATGGGAGACTTAGCATGAGGCTTATCCACCTTTTCAAGAAGGATCTCCGATGAAACCTTAGATGACTCAGTCTTTTTGGTTTCAGACCTTTTTAATATTGTTATTTTTCAGGAATTAAATGCCACCTTTGCAAGGGCCACACTGTTCTTAACAGTTGCCCATTTCTCAGAGAGAAGTTCATCAAGATCTGAGTCTGACAATGAAGGGTACATGTGTCACACGTCCATTTGTTTATTTGAGTTATCAGTTTTCAACTCAAGATACTCGATTACTCGAATTTTGATTTTGTTTTGTTTTGACTGGTTCTTTTACATGATCGTCACTCACACAGGTCTCACATTCTGAGTTGTCATCGAGACATTCTTCAATTTTTAATTTATCATATTTATTTACATGTGCATACGATGAGAAATCGGAAATGTCCTTAGGAGAAGTCAGTGATCTTAACTCTGCTCTCCTTCTTGAAAACTCTTTTTGAGGGCTTCTATTTTGGTTGCCAGTTCTTCTCCTGATGTGTACGAAATTTGCTTCCCTTTATAGAGAAGCTGTCGAATTTGCTGTGGGCATGGCGGGTGTGTGGCACAAGGCCATGGTTTTGAACATTTCATGCATTTGCCCTGTTAACGCTGGGCGTCGGAACGTAGCACAGCGAACACTCGAAGTAGTTCGAAGACTTGTTTGTGGGCGAAGCAAAGAGGAAGGTTGTCTCACTACCCAATGCGCACACTTGGGGCTCGTGGATGTACTAAGTAACAACGCTGAATTGCGTAGAACTAGCTGGGGAAATACAAGTGGAGTCGAGTAACTACTTATACTAGATATGATGCTGCGCAATCCAGTGTGCGCAGTAAGGGCTATGAAACTGCGCACTGCGTAAGGCAGTGTGCGCAGTACAAAGCTATGCATCAATGGGTAAAGGAACACGAGTCATCGTATAAGGAGAACGATGACGAGGAGGAGTTGGTCCGTTAGGTAAGACAATATGATTCCGAGGGTTTCCGGAGAAATCCCTATGGTTCCGGTCGGAAGTGAAGACTTTAGACAGAGGAACGAAGTGTAAAGGTGGTTCTGAGGGCTTCCGGAGAATCCCTGTGGTTCCGGAGAGAAGTGGAAACTTTAGACAAAGGAACAAAGTATAAATGTGGTTCTGAGGGATTCCGAAGAAATCCCAGCGGTTCCGGTCAGAAGTGAAAGATTAACGGTGAAAGGAAGACGAGTGTCTGGCAAAGATACGAGGGGAAACAATAAGTCCGTAGACATAAGGAAAAGACGGATCATAAGGGAAAATCGTAACATGCCCTCTACGCGAGCTTTGAAGAGATCCATTGGTATGTCCTTGTTCAAGAATGTTCCGGGGGTGTAGAGAGAGGGAATTTTGGATGATGAAGCGTCCAATGAGGAGGTTGCAGGGGTGGTTGTTGTTACTGTTGACAAGGCAGCACAGGGGGAGAAGTTGAAGATGGGTTTCTTGCCCTTGTAGTTGGGCGAGACATAACCCTTTGTCAGGGCCCACGTACTTTGGCTGGAGGTCTTGACTACTTGCGCAGTTGAGGTGTGCTTGCGGTCGGCAATCTCCTGCCGGATACACTCTGCCCGAGTCAGGGCTTGGATCCAATCATCCAAGTTATCATTGTTGAGCATGTGGGTTTGCGAGGTTTCCACAAACTCAACTGTGTCATTGTGGACCACAGTCTGGAGTATTTGTATTAAGAATTGTCCCATGGTGGAGACATCATATCGCGCCTCATTGACGCATTGCATGAAGCAAGTCATAAATTCCTCCACACTTTCTCTTTCTTTTTGTTTAATTCAGCCCAGTTCTTGCTGAGCCTTCCTTTTTACGTCAGCTGGAGCAAATGTATTTGCCAGTTTTGATTTAAACACCACGAAGGTGTATTTGTCAAGGACATGACCCTCAGTGTCGAGAAAGGTGTTGGCAAACCTTTCAATGCTTTCTTCGTTCATGAATGAGAGGACCATCATGATCCTCTGCATGTCGTTGGGTTGGGGGTTAAATCCGCCCAGGTATAGTGTCATGGAGCGCCACCATGACAGAAACTTTTCTTTTTTGCCATCAAAATTGGACGGCTTTGGTAAGAACAACTTGCCGATGTTTGGTGCATCTTTGGGCAGCATTGGCCCATCTTTGAGGCTGTTAACCTCGGGTAGTTTGTTTCAAGACTTTTCGGTCTTGTAGTTTCTTATTGCCGATATCATGGTATCGGTGATGAGTTGCTGTAGCTCCTCGGGTGACATGACAACGTCCGTCATTCTTGGTCAGGTTGGTGAGGATATGGGGGAGGCGGCATGTGAGTTTTCTCCTTCAGATAGATCAACGGAGAGGGGGGTTGGCTGCCGGTTGATGAACGACAGGGTTAGGATATATTTGATCTAAGTAAGACTCAGACCAAAAGCGAATGGAAGTGGGGAGGACTTGTTGGTATTCAGAGGTGGCGGCATATGAGCAGCACTTGGAATCCCAACGGAGATCGTTGATTTGTTGATATTCTCCTTTGAAGGAGTCGGGGATGTTACCAGCTTGGCACCAGTAGGGAAGGAGGTTTTCGAAGTATGGACCTTCAAAAGTGGTGATGCTCATAAAATATGAGCGGGGTGAGGAGTTGCAATGACCAAGTACTCAAGGTCTACTGTAAAGGCGTTCCAAGAGCTCAAGTCCGAAAGTGGCGGATGGGAGCACTTTGTCCATGTACCTTTTCAGGAATGGACCAAGTGTGGTTGGAAAATATAACTTTTTTTTTTGTTTTTCCTAGACAGCAGAATCTGGAATAAAAACTACTCCAAGATTTTCCTTAGTTGGGGAGACCTTGTATAGGACCGGAACACCGTAAGTTTTTGGTCTAAGTTACTGTATAGTGCACTATCGACCAAAGCAACTTTATACTTTTTAAGTCGTACAGGACTATAAACTAAGCCATATTAACCTAAGGCTTATGGCAGGACCCTAGTGCACTATGGGTGGTAGCAACTTTATGTGTATTTAGACAGCAGACAACCATATGTATGTGCAGTCCTTATTTGAAGACTCCCCAAGTATTTGTCATGTGAATACAAACGGCGTAGTCACCACTCAGGCCTTGAGAGAGGGTGAAACGTTTGGCACGGATCTGCGCCTACTAGCAAGCTAGTATTGAAGTGTCAGGATATGTCCTAGGTTCTAAACCCAAGGAGGATGTGTTTGTCGCCACACACATTAACCCTCGTGGCCAGGTATGGGATGCTCAAGTGAGTGGGGGATGGATACAACGACAGCGAATATGTTTTGCATGTCGAAGGCAAGTTTGTTGAGAATGGGTATGCAAATGCATGAGTAAAGTGGAGTGGCGCCTTGAAAGAAAGGGTGAGGCTCAGAAGGATATCTTTAGAATTATTTCAGGACCTCAGACCAATCACTCAAAGTGAGCTAATGATCCAAGTGAATGAGAATTCTAAAGATAGGGAAATACATCAATGGTGCTACAGTTTATATATGCTACAGAATTGCACACGGACCAAGCAGTGCATGTACAGGAATAGACAAAGATTACTTACATGAGGGAAACATGTGGAGTGGAGATTAAATAAGCAATGGGAATAGTCATACATGTGTGGGAAGTGAAGAGGTGAAATGTGAAGGTGTGATGGTGTGATAATAAAGAGGTTGGGTTAAGTTAGAGTTTGAAAATAGAGTTCCTGACATGATGCTCATATCATCCTACTCATTGGATCTAAGCTTGTCACTTGAGCATGGCATATCCTAAGGACATGGAACACTTTGTGGGCTCCTCGACTACCTCTGTCAACTTTGCAAGATTCAGAGCTTGTGGCACCCGGTCCGTTCTCGAACCTTGTTGAGACCAGTTGGTGTGCGCGACCTTATCTGAATGGTACATATAAGTCACTAAAGCTTGATCGATGTTGATCAACGTCAGTACGTGCCGTAGAATCCACACACACATGCCCATTGATCCAATTACTCATTAGATACACATACTAGATATCCCCCTCCCAATGTCACCGTCGCGTGTCATACCCTTGCGGATTCTTTGTCTGCCAGTTCCACAGATCACGGCACATCAC
>JBBPLF010001170.1:0-11215 GCA_038089615.1 Aureoboletus auriporus
TTGTCATAGAAGATGCAGAGATAGATCTCAATTTCTTGATTTATATGTTTGGTTTCATTGTCAGATTGTAGATGGTAGACGGTAGACAGGGAGATCATAGCTGAGGAGCTTTCCGAATTCCTTTGCGAAGGTAGAGGCAAACTGGGAGCCATGATCAGAGATGATTTTGTTGTATAGGCTGAATTGCTTGTAGATTTTGTGGAAAAAGAGAGTGGCGATTCCTTCAACAGTGATGGTTGTCTTAGTTGGACAAAGAATTACCCCCTTAGTAAGCCCATGGTCAACCATGACTAGAAGAGAGTTGAAGCCAGCAGAGGAGGGAAGGTCAATGATTAGGTCATAGGAGACCTGTTGAAAGGGGCAGGATGTGGAGGACTTGATGGGCAGGAGGGGCAGAGATGTGGGGTGAGTGTTTGCCTTGTTTTGCTGGCAAACAACGCAGCCTTCAACATATTAACAGACATAGGAAGCCAATCCTGGCCACCAGAACTTGGTGGGAACTGGCTGTCAGATCTTGAGAAAGCCAGGGTGACTGACTGATTCGTGGTCATGGCAGTGGGTGAGGATGGAGTGATGGAGGGAATTGTCATTGGGGACATAAATCCATCCTTTGTAAGTGAGGATTCCATCAGTGAGTTGCCAATCAGACAGGCGGGAGCAAAAGGTGGGTGGGATATCACTTTCCATGGATTGGAGAGCCTGGATGATGAGGAGATCAGAGGTGGAGGATGAATGTTTGGAAAGAGTGATGTCAATGAGGTTGACAAAAAATGAGGGGGGAAAAATGATCATTTCTTTGTTTTCAGAGAAAAAGCCTGGAAGGAGATCTGGGCAACAAGAAAGGGCATCAGGGCCTACAAGTAATTTCCCTGGGACATGGATCATCTTCAGGTCAAAGTCAGCTTGGTCGAGAGCTTGTGGTTGGTGGAAGTAAGTCAGGTTCTTATGATCAGTGAAGACTTGGACAGGGAAGGGAGATCCATGGAGGTAGTGTTATCAGGATTTCAGGGCATGGATGACAGCTAGGAGTTCCCTGTCATAGATGTTGTAGTTTCACTCAGCAGGAGAGAATGACTATGATAGATAGGAACAAGGGTGCCAGTCTCCATTCGAATCTGTTTGGAGGAGAATAGTACCTGAGGCGAACTTCGAGGTATTGGTGGCAATGGCAAAGAGGGAGGAGTGGTCAGGGAGATGGAGAACAGGTTTTGACAGGAAGAGTTCCTTGAGTTTGTCAAAACTTTGTTGACTGGAGGGGGTTCAATTCCAGATGAGATCCTTTTTGGTAAGGTCAATGAGAGGGTGTGTAATGGTGGAGTAGTCAGGAATGAATCGTCAGTAGAAGTTGGCAAAACCCAAGAAGGAACAAATTTCCTTCACTTTGGTTGGTGTGAGCCATTTGGCAATTCTGTCTAGCCTGATGGTGTCATGGCCAATTGTCCTGGTTTGACAATCATTCTGAGATATTCTACTTCACTAGTAGCAAATTTGCACTTCTCAAGTTTAAGATGAAGATTGAGTTCCTTCATTTGTTGGAGGACTTGTTTGGTTCGTTTGGTATGGATGTTGTCATTGGGGGAGAAGATGAGGAGGTCATCCATATATATGACAAGCCATTCTTCAGTGATCATGTCTCTGAAGGAGTCATTCATAAAACACTGGAATATAGCTGGGAAGTTGTTGAGACTGAAGAACATGACTGTCGGTTCAAAGAGTCCTTTATGGGTGACAAAAATGGCTTTTCATTGATGTCCATCTTTGATATGAATATTGTTGTATCCCCATCAGACATCAAACTTGGTGAAAACTTTTGCTCCTTGGAGTTTGTCAATGAGATCAGAGATAAGGGGAAGGGGGTAGGCATTGTGGATGGTATGTTAATTGAGGTATCAGTAGTCTTGACAGGGATGAAGACCTCCATCTTTCTTTTTAATGAAGAAGAAGGGGGAGGCTTGGGGAGAGTTGAAGGGGTGGAGTTTCCCAAAGGCAAGATGTTCATCAAGAAAGACTTTTGTTGCCTTTTGTTCTTCCGGCAAGAAAGGGTAGACTTTTTCAATTTTTGGGGCAAAAGATTCCTTGGTGTTGATTTCATGATTGTAAGAATGGGAGGGTGGTACATGTTCAGTTGCTTCTTTTGAAAAAACTGAAGTGAGGTCCTGGTATTCCAAGGGAAGAATGATCTTTGGTTTGTTCTTTTCTGTGGTCATGGCAAGCTCAGTAGCAGTGGTGAGTTTGGTAATGACAGGTGATCCTAGCAGGATAAAACGAGACCTGCAAAGGATGATTCAGTGGATTGTTCTGTTATTGATGGCACATTGGATGTATTAGGACTCAGTCTCCTGTTCCAGGTAGGAGAATAAATGTTTGTTGGTGATTGTGTTGACATGTGTCTTGATGGGGGAGATGACACCTTTTTGTAAAAGGAGTCATGTCATTTGGTATCCTCCATATGGGAGTGGAAGAGATCTCTGGATTCATCAAGGGATTCATTGAGGGAGAGGGTTTATTTAGCCCAGTTGACCTGTGGATTGGTTTTCTTGCCAAGGGAGCCTAAATATGAGATTGTCATGCCCACAGGACATGATATGGAAGGTGGTCCTTTGCGTGATATCTTCGATGACTAGAAAAAGGTCACAAGTATATTGGATATCATTGTTGTTGTTATAGGAGGAATCAGTGTTTTGGACTTGAATGGGTTTTTCAAGTTTTGTGGTGAATAATCTGTGTTTTTGCACAAATTGTTGGTTGATACAGGAGATGTCAACTCCACTATCGACTAGGGCATGGATTTTGATGATTTGTAAAGTATGTGATGGAACAACAATCTGGATGGGGATTTGCATAGATTTTGTCAAAGATTGTACATGTACAGCATTGCATCTAAGAGTAGGGGAGACTTGCATTGATTGAGTTCCCTATTTCAAAAATCCAAAGAGGTGAAAGACACTCATTGGATGGTTTCTTTTTCTTCATTGATATTTATGAGGTTAGGAATTTCTTCCTCCACGGTGGTTTTTTTGACAGTGGTTTCTTTCTTTGTAAAGTGGGGACATTTCCCATTCATGTGTCCTGGTTTTTCTTGCAATGGAAACAGAGTCCTTTCTCTCTATAATGTTTGCGTTCTTCTTGGGTAAGTTTCAAGACGCAAATGGCATCAACATTCATGGCATTGGGGTCTTGTTGTTTGGTCTGGGTTTTTGAGGATGAGGGGGTGGAGTATGTGTATTGGGTAGTTACTTTGTTGTTGTGTTGTTGTGTGAAGGCTTTGGCAATATCCCTCCTTGTTTGAAGATCAAGGGCTCATTTATACCAGTTGGCAATGGTCTTGGTACTTTTCTCAGATTCATTGACTCATTCAGAGAGGGAGATAGGGAGACCTGTGCCAAAGAATGATTTCAGGACACTATCATCAGTTATATTGGAGATAGCAATGTTGTTTTGGAATTTGGCAATGTAATTGGTGAGGTTGTTGTTGTTGTTCATTTGATAGGTGGAAAGCCAGGTGATGGCTTTTTCAGTGGTGTCTTTTCTTTTGAAAGACTTCTTGAATTTGACCCAAAATTCAGCAAAGGTTCCAAGATCTGGGGTTGCAGTAGTCAAGGCTTGTTGGCGAAAGGTAGATGCCCAAGTAGTGGCAGTTCATTTTGTCATGTAGGATAGGGCAAAGGTGACCCTATTTGCTTCCAAGTCATAGACTTTTTCATTGACAAGGATGTAGAATACTACTGCATTCAAACATGTCATGGCCTTGGTAGGGTCTCCATTGAAGGAGTCAGGTGCTCCAATATGAAGTTTGGTAGGTTTTGGGATGGTAGACACGAGTGAAGAGGGGGGTGGTGATGGTGAAGGTAATGTAAAGGAGTTGGTTTGGGAAGTGACTGGTGTTGGAGATGGTGGCATGGGTACTTGTGGGATGTTCAGGGTGGCAGACAAAGCATGAGCTAAGTTGAGATCTTCCCTTCATTCTTGTTCAGTAAGAAGGATGATGTCAAGGTCAAATTCCTATTTGAGATTGGAGAGGGAGGGTTCAGGCTCAGATTCTGAGGTGGATTCTTGAGCAGAGTTTTGATGGTGACCCCAGTGAAAGTCTGGTGAGGGACAATGGTGGGAAATGGTGATAAAAGGCTTATGACGATGATAGCCTGTTTAGAGCATGCTTGACCTTTTGTTATGCTCGACTCAGGCAGAGACAATCGTAGACCTGTTCAGTTCAAGGTTCTGTCAACAACGAAGATTTTGTCATTGATGATTTCAAGGTTTCAAGGTTCTTCCAACAACAGGGCAGTTGTTGGTGGTTTCAAGGGTTTTAAGGAGTGTCCACTCAGAGTAGGACAGGGACTTCAAGGAGACAAGGGATCTGAGGGAACAAGAGACAATGTCAAGGTATATGCTATTCCAGGTAGGTCAAGCATGAGGTACATCATTGGTATCATAGAGTTTATATAGGGGAAGGACAAGAGGAATTACTAAGCAATAGAATGTGAAGGAATTCCTAGGAATGTATGAGTAATACATAGCAAGTGATAAAAATAGAAAGAGGAGTGACACCCATGACAAGGAGCTCCTCGCCATCCATAAGTCCTTCCAGACTTGGCATTACTACCTCAAAGGCTCTGGTACCCTTGTCAACGTCATCACCGACCACAAGAACCTCGAGTACTTTGCCACTTCTGACTCACCAGTAGGCCCAGTGGTCGGAGTTCCTCTCCCAATTCAACATGATCATCATTTCCATCCTGGACACCTTGGCGCAAAATCCAATGCCCTCACTAGACACTGGGATGTCTATCCTAAAAAGGGGGGTAAGGACTACACTTGCATCAACCTTCACAACTTCCATCCTGTATTCACTCAAGAGCAGCTCTCTTTGTCCCTCTGAATGACCTACTTTGTGACTCCGGTACTCCGAGCCAGCATGCTCTTTGATGTTGAGCAACTCCACAGTGACATTCTCTCCACTCTTCCCTCCGATCCCCTCGCTATTCAGCATCTCTCCCTTACCGACCTCTCTGACTCATGTTGGTCAATCAACTCTGATGGCTTCCTCTGTTTAGATGACCGAATCTATGTCCTGGATGTGAATGATCTCCATCTTCATGTTCTCTGTTACAAACATGACCACCCACTCTCTGGACATTTCAGTCAGAACCGGACATTGGAACTTATACGACACAAATACATCTGGCCAGGAATCAAAACCTTCATGAAAGACTATGTCTTGTCTTACATCTTCTATGCCCACACCAAAGTTCCTAGACACAAGCCTTATGGACTCCTGAAACAACTCCCCATTCCCAAAAAACCCTGGAACTCCATCCCCATGGACTTCATTGAACAGCTCCCTCCATCCTCCAGATATACCTCCATACTCGTTGTTGTGGATCGCCTCTCAAAACAATGCATTTTCATCCCCACTCATGACATGATCACATCTCCAGAGTTAGCCAAGTTTTTCCTTCTCCACATGTTTTCCAAGCACAGAATTCCATCCCACATCACCTCCGATCAAGGCTCCAAGTTTGTCTTGCATTTCTTTTGTTCTCTAGGCAAGGCCCTCGACATCTGTTTAAACTTCACCTACGGTTACCACCTGGAAGGAGATGGCCAAACTGAGTAAATGAATCAGACCCTCAAGCAGTACCTCTGGATCTATTGCAACTACCAGCAAGACAATTGGTCTGAGCTTCTGCGTCTCACAGAGTTTTCATACAACAACTCTTCCAAATCTTACAGTTCACCCCAAATGGGATCTCTCCTCTGCTTGCACACACAAATACTCTATTGACCTCAATTTCCTCCACCAGTTCCCCCATGAAGAGATGGCTCACATGCAAATGCAATACCAAGACCCTGCGGATGCTAAATGGACTCAGGTATTGGACTTCAAAGTTGGCGACCAGGTCTTCGTCAAAGCCAAGTACTTCCACTCTATGTGACCTCTAAGAAGCTATCTGAGAAGAACTTGAGCCTGTATGACATCATCGTTCAAGCTGGTACTCATTCTTTCATACTCTGTCTTCCTGACTCCATGAAGTCCATCCACCCTGTCTTCCATGTCTCCCAACTTGAACCCTCCATACCCAACATCATCCCCAATTGGACTCAATCTCCACCTCCAGCAGTCAAAGTAGATGGTGAACCGGAGTATGAGATCTCTGAGATTCTCAACTCCAAGATTGATCGTCAATGCAAGACTTGCAAATTACTCTACCTTGTGCATTGGTCCGGCTATGAAGGTACTGATGAAGAGTTGTCTTGGCTCTTTGCTACGGAGCTCGGACATGCCTCCGAACTTGTCCAGGACTATCACGCTTGTTACCTGGACAAGCCTGAACCTTACAATCCCTGACTGGACACACATCCCGATTTTGGACTTCATCATTGCCCTTTGCTCAGATGGCCTTCAAGGGTTCAGGTTTAAGAGGGGGATACTGTCATATCCCAGTTTTCCTCCAAGTCCAACTCTGGTCACTATGATACAACTCTGGTTATTCTGTGACAACTCCATTGCATTCTCGCACACTTGGGTATCTCTGTTCTCCAGACTTCCATTTATACTTTTATATTCTTCCCTTGTTACACTCCATTTTACTTCTGTCATTTGTTCCTTGTCTCTGTTTGTCACCCTGAAACACTTCCACTCAAACTCCTCTGTACTGTAGTTGTAACTTCAGTTGAATACCAAATCAAATCAAACTACATTCCTCTCCTGGCTCTGACCTCCTGGTCTCTGTCCAATCTCTACCCTTGTCTCCCCCCTTCATTACACTTGAACCTCTGATGGTTCTCGTGACCTCCAACCTCTGACCTCTGACCTCTGACCTTTGACCTCTGACAAATCCAGGACCTCCAGGTTCAGTAAAAGCACAGAACACAAGCTGAAGCCAAGTCCCATCGAATATACTGCTAGAATGGTAGGAACGGATGTAACTCCAGCAAAGTCTAGAGCAGAGTCTTTGACAGAACTTGGCTTCAGCTTATGTGTTGCGCCCTTACTGAACCTGGAGGTCCTGAATTTGTCAGAGGATCAGAGGAACTGGAATCTACAAGGGCAGGGAAGGCGGGGATATCATACGAAAGGAGAGAAATGGAGGGCATAAGGGACTTTGGGTCTGAGAGAGTGGACAAGTTGAGTCAGATCTCCTTGAGGGCACAAGGGGGATCAATGCAACCTCCTTCCTGTATGGAGTCAGGGAGGTCACAGACTATTTTGTGTCTTTGAGGAGACCTCTGGTATAGTGTCCAGAGTTGCAGTCAAAGCTGCATGAGCCTTCGAAGCCTTGGAAGTAGACTTTGAGCAGTTCTTAGCCATGTGGCCAGCGTGACCACTGAACATGCAGAGCTTGTTATCAAATCTGCACTTGTGTTCATTGGGAGTCAGCTTGCCATCCTTCCTGAGTTTCAAGGAAAGGTTGGGCTTGGAGGACAAGGCGGAGTTGGCAGTCCAGACTTCTTGGAATCTGTATGACCATTGGAGTTGGAGGTGGAGTTGGAGGTGGAGTTGGAGTTGGAGTTGGAGGATGCAGCGGGTTTCGAAGAGGACAAGGAGGAGGATTGAAAGGGTTTCACTTGACGACTAATTTCAGATTTGCACTCCCAGTAGCACATGTCAATTGTCTGTAAGAGAACACAGAGTTCGGCAAGGGTAGGGGGCTTCTCAATCCGAGAGATCTCATTCTTGATGTGATCGGGGAGGCTGTTGTATTAGTGATGCTGGAGGACACCTTCTCTATATACTTGGACTTGTGAAGTGATGCGGGTAAACTCCACCACGTACTTGTTGATCCTTTGACCATCTTTCATAGATAGATGATTGAGCTAGTGTTTCACATCTCTGATGGGGTCATGTGGACTGAAGTTGGTATGGAGTTCGAGAATGAACTCCTTGAAGTTGTCCATCCAGAGAGGGCAGTCATCCAGCCCATCCTTCTGAAGGAGATCTGGCTCAAACCATTCCAGAGCCATACTCTTCAGGTAGGATTGCGTGAAGATGACTTTGGTGTGGTCTGTTCTAAAAGCCTTAGGCCAGTCCTGGAAGTTGACCACACACTGGACCAGGAAAACCTGGAATTTGCAGGGATTCATCCTGTCAAACTGATCTGGTTCCTGGACCTTGGTATGCAGAGTTGACTCAGAAGGTTTACGAGCTGAGCAGGCGAGGAGCTGAATTGCACTAGCGAGTTGGATTAGCACATCCTGGGAGGCTTCTTCACCTTCAGAGTTGAAGGGGTCTGGGTTGGGGCCATCCGAGCTATCATCAGATAGGTTATCTCCAGGGAAGTCTGGGTCATCCAGAGGAGGAGGGTTGTCATTAATTGGAGTATGGAAAGTAGCCTCACGTTGGCTCAAGTGATGTCTGGCAGACTTGCTATCACCACCTCCAAGCTGGGCAGAGACTATTTGCACTCCAGAAGTTGGGGATTCAGGGTGACCTTGGGAAATGGAGGGTGTGGGTTGTGCGGAGAACCCATGGAAGTCATTGGTGGACTTGGGCTCTCAGCAATTGCTGCCAAACATGGATAGAGGATTGTATCAAGGGGATAGGGTGGGGACAACATTGGTACCTGCTCTGGTACAAGCATGAGTGTTCATAGATTTTGGGTTCTAGCAAGTGAGAGTCGAATATACTGTTAGAATGGTGGAATGGACATAACTCCGGCAAAATCTGGAGTGGAGTCTTCAATGGAACTTGGCTTCAGCTTATGTGCTGCACCCTTACTGAACCTGGAGGTCCCAGATTTGTCAAAGGATCAGAGGTTGGAGGTTGGAGGTCACAAGAACTGTCAAAGGTTCAAGTGTAACAAAGGGGGGAGATGAGAATAGAGATCAGACAGAGACCAGGAGGTCAGAGTGAGGAGAGGAATGTAGTTTGATTTGATTTGATATTCAACTGAAGTTACAACTACAGTATAGAGGAGTTTATATATAGAGGGCAGAATTCAAATGGCCCTTCTTATTTTGGGGACAGCTTCCTAGATAGGTACTGCAGTCAAAGGTTTCTTCCCTCCAGCCACACTTTGTCTCCAACTTCCCAAGGGCAGAACTTTGATGAAGTTCGTTCCCTCATGATCTGTTGGGTCTTTTCGTGCACAGCGAGGGCTTCCTGTCAGGCTTTCTCTAGTTCAGATAGTTGTGTTTCTAAAGCAGGGAGGAACATCTTTCTGATTGGAGGGTAGGAGCGGGGTTCATATCCTAAAATGAGGGAGAAAGGGGATTTCAAGGTAGAGGAGTGTACATCAGAATTGTGGGAGAATTCCACCATGGGGAGTAATTCTGCCCATTATTCTGGATGTCCATCACAGAATATCCATAGGTAGGTCTCAAGTTCCTGATTTACTCATTCTGTTTCTCCATCAGTCTGAGGGTGATATGCAGATGAGAGTTTTAGATCGTATTTCAGGAGTCTGGAAAGTTCTCATGCAAAGATTGATGCAAACTGTGGTCCTTTGTCAGAGATACAATAGTTGTGTAGCCCATAGTGTCAGAATATGTTTGTGAAGAAAAGTTGGGCGACTCCTGCAGTGTCAATGGTCTTATGACAGGATATGAGGATTATCCCCTTCGTAAGCCCATGTCGACCACAACCATAATAGAGTCATAGTTATTGGATGGAGGTAGGTCAGTAATGAGGTCAACAGACACTTGCTGGAAGGGGCAAGTGCAGGAGGATGGGAGTTGTGTCAATGCTGGAGTGGTGTGGTGTGTATTGACCTTATTGGCCTGGCAGGTTGTGCATCCTTGGATGAATTTGTGGATAAAGGAGGTCATCCTGGGCCACCAATAATCTCGTTGCATGAGGTTTGTAGTATGGAAGAATCCTTCATGTCCGCCATGGTCACTCTCGTGGGTGAGGTGGATGAGTTCATGTCGTGCTGGTTCCGGAATGTAAAGGTGATGTTTGTAATACAGCATGCCATCATTATATTCCCAGTCTTGGGGTGTAGATTTGGTGATCAAGGAGGTTCCTTCATTTAAGGCTTTCAGAGCGGTGACGACCAAGGGATCAGATGGGGTTGACTTGGCAATTTTCTTGACCAAGGCGAAGTCGAGAGTGTGGATGAAGATGTCCTCAGGTAGGAGGGTAACTTCTTGGTTATTCTGGGAAGTATCCATGATGTCTTGTCGAGACAGTGCATCTGCGGGTCCCATCTGTGTTCCAAGTACTGGGGAAAAGAAGAGGTCAAAGTCCTGTAAGAATAGCATCCATCGTGCCTATCTTCTGGATAGTTTCTGTGGTTCCTTAAAGTAGGCTAGGTTTTTGTGGTCAGTAATGACCATTATTAGGAGACCTGTTCCTTGTAGGTAGTGTTTCCATTCTTCCAGAGCGTGGATTACTCCGAGGAGTTCTCGGTCATAGATGTCATAGTTTCGTTCAGCTGGGGAGAGGGTTTTTGAGAGGTCAGCGCAAGGGTGCAAGTCCCCATTGCTGTCTTTCTGCATGAGGATGGCTCCTATGGCCATTAAGGAGGCATTTGTCATAACGGTAAAAGGTTTTGTGACATCGGGCATCTGTAAGACTGGTTCCTGGGTGAAGGTTTGTTTGATGGCTAGGAAGGCATCGTTGCATTCTTTGGTCCATTCCCACTTGGCTCCCTTCTTGATTAGGTTGTGTAAGGGTCCTGCTTTGGTAGAGAAGTTTGGGATGAACTTCCAATAAAGTTACAGAATCCAATGAAAGATCGGACTGCTTTTACTGATTGGGGGGGTTGCCATTCGTGGATGGCCTTCAGTTTTATTGGGTCCATCTGGATCTGGTCTGCTCGGATGATCATTCCGAGGTATTCTACTTCTTCCTTGTCGAAGAAACACTTTTTCAGTTTCAATGATAAACGATGTTCTTTGAGTCGTTGGAGGACTCAACATGTTCATTCTCAGTGTATAGTTGGGTCATTGGAGTGGATGAGAATATCATCCATATAGATGATTAGCCATCCTTCTGCTATAAGGTCAGCAAAAGTATGGTTCATCGGGACTTGGAATGTTGCTGGGGAGTTGCACATGCCAAAAAACATCATATGTAGTTGGTTTGAAGAGTCCCATGGGGGTTATGAATGCTGCCTTCCATCTGTCCTGCGGTTTAATGAGAATGTTGTTGTATCCCCATTGGATATCCATTTTGGTGAAGATGGATGATCCTTTAAGCTGGTTGATAAGATCCAAGATGAGCGGGAGTGGGTAGGCATTTTTGGTGGTGTAGGAGTTCAGGTATCGGTAA